>JANHGN010000616.1:0-122200 GCA_024605025.1 Megaceryle maxima | reverse complement strand
TTTGTAAGCTCCCTTCAGGTACTGGAAGGTGGCTATTAGGTCTCCCTGGAGCCTTCTCTTCTCCAGGCTGAACAATCTCAGCTCCCTCAGCCTGTCCTCGTAGGAGAGGTGTTCCAGTCCCTGATCATCTTCGTGGCTCTCCTCTGGACCAGCTCCATCAGGTCCATATCCTTCCATATTCAGCTATTGGTAAATATTAATGAGGAAAGCCTATTTGGCAAAAATAGACTAAAAGGGGATAAAAAAATCAGAGAAGTTTACAGGGGAGAGGTAGTGAGAATGTGTACTGCAGCAGTAACTAATTGTTCCTTAAAAATGGGCTTTTTTAATTGAAACCAGCACAGATCTCAATTGTTTTAGCAAGAAAGTAGGGACCGGGGAGATTTGTGCATTCTGCACATCTTTAGACAAATCATCCTTTCTAGAATATGTTGGTGAACATGTATTATCAAGGTGTTGGAGCTAAATTGCTCTGAAATACATCACAGCAGTTTTTCTGTTCTCCTGCTGCAAGTAAGGTATGAAAGATACCTCATCTGCTCTGTATCTCAGCATAGATTATTTCAATTCTTAACACATTTTGTGCATACAGTATACACAGATTAGATCTACTCTCTTTTGGAGATTTGAGTTTATTATCAAGTAACATTTTTAAATTTTAATTAACTTATACTATTATAAATCTTGGTACTTTCCCACTGTACTTCAGTGTTGGCAGTGTTTCCCACATGGAACCCTGTAAATTCTTTATCTGGGAAAAGATAGAATTTCTGTTTATCATGAGTTATCACTGCTAACTTACATTAGCTATCTTTTCCCAGATATGAAGAAATTTGAAATTAGTCTGTGCAATTGTTGAAGTGCCTTTGATTGTTCTGCCTCAGTTAAAAATGCTGCTATCCTTTTGCAAGTTCTTCAGGGCTTTTACTCTGCTACAAATTAAAGACCATTGTAGGAACAATTTCTCCCACAGAAATTTATGAAAATCAATCCTAATATACTCGTCTAGAAAGGATTGCTCTTGCATGCTAGCTCTGAGTCAGAAGGCATGGATTTGGATGCTCCATCCAAGCTTGTGGGTGCCATTCAGGTGCAGTTCCTTAATGAACTGCCAGGTGAAGCAGTGGCTGCTTAGAACCCAACCTCGTATCTTCAGATAGGAGCAACTTGACTTTGATGTCAGCAGATCCAGCACAGGGATTGTAATTTTGGTCAAAATAGGTGACTTGCAAAATGTTAAAATGTGACACTTGCTGCTTTTCTTGCTAGTGATAGAAGGCAAAGCAAAAGAAATCTTGGACTGAAAGATAAAGGAGCTATAGGATTGCAGAACTCTGAATATTATGTTACTGCTTTTCCCTTTTTTATACTTTTGCAGTACACTGATACACTTCTGTCGTCAGACTTGCACAGGAAGTGTGAGGACATGGTATGTTTCCATTCCTCTAATCCCTCACGTGAAAGATGATATGGCTGAAACTTCCAAGGGTGTGAGTGCCTGGAAGTTAAGCCGCATGCTTAATTCTGGGGTGACCTTCCAGAGATGTGTCTGTTGGCAAGAAAAACAAAAGTAAAGTAGCAACTAGAATAGTTGCTCATGGGCTAGCCGGTCACAGCTTTATTGTGACTGCTGTCATTTTTACAGCAACACAAGTGCCCAGAGCACAAATGTGAGGGGTTAATCTGTTTGTGTGAGAGACGAAGGGAAAAAAAAAGACATGAAAGGTAAAAAAGGGCTCTGAAATGGTGAAGAAGCTAAAAGTTAGTGTATTTTTCCTTTCAGTGAAGACTGTCTTGTTAATAACAGAAGTGTGAGGGAATGTTTATTATTATTATTATAAATTGAGTTTTGCAGACCACATAACATGTCTGCAGTATTTATCGTCTGAGCTTCTTGATTTGTCATCTGCAGTAATCTCTACATGGTTAATTTATCCGCTTTTAGATTGAAATACTTAAAATGGAATATCTTATACTACTCAGCAAATTGAGCGTATTATTTTGTGCCAAGACGGAAAATAAAGCAAGATTTTAAAAGCCTTATAGAGTTATGCTGTAATTAGTTTCAGCTTCTCCTGCATATTAATTTTCTCCTGTTCCTTTATACAATTTGGAAAATGTCTTCAGAACATGATGGCACAATCAGTTAAGTACCTCTCAGAACTCATACACTAAACTGCATTTGCTCTAACAACTATTATAAAGCAGCCAGCAAAACAAATCCTCTGTTATTCTGTACAGTGCAGCTTATCAATGCAAACAGTTTAATATTTATGCTAAGAGGATTGTCACAAGTAGCTTCTGTTCCTTTAATTCTTGTTTTAAATAAATAATGAGAACATTTAAACACATTACTCTTCCCAGGGCCCTGAGGTCGGCTAATCTTATTATTTATGAAGTGATGTGCTACATAATAGTACTTAGTGCATGTTAACAGATGCTATTATCAGGGGCTGATGTGGAGAGCTGAAGATATATTGGAATGTTACGTGTTAATACTGTCCTTGTAGTGTAATGTACGATGGATTGAGTGCCCAGGATGCTGGTGCGGCAATTAACCACACACCAACATGGGTGTAAAGCTGAAGTATGTTTTCTCATGGGGATTACAGTGCCATCAATAATTCCCAAGAGAAGACGACATCTTTCATTTGGAAACAGTCTCTTCCAGAAGGCTGACGGTGTATACAAGGAAGTTGCATGTGTCAATATTTTTAGAGTTCCTTTTACAGAGATGAAAGACACGTATGTGTTTAAAACAATTTTTAAATTGTTACAACGATTATGTGCTGTATAGAACGTGAACTTTTAGAACTCTCTTACAAGAGATAAGTGTATTTCTACAATTGGCTTGTTATCTCTTTGAAGAACTACATAGACCTGCAGAATAAACCAAAATTATAGTAATGCTTATCATTTTTCTTTTGTCTGGCCCCATTGCAAACATTAACTAATTAATCAGTAACATGCAAATTGTTTGAGGGGAGGGGAAAAGAGAGGGAAATAAATGCTTGAACTGTGACCTTTTTTTGATGCAGCATTTTGTATTACAGCCTAATCTTAAGATATGTGATATTTGCCACTTAGAAAACTTTCCTCTGCAGGCTGCAATTCAGCTGAATATTATAATTAGACTTTCCTAGTATTGATGAATAATCCATTTAATAAAAAACACTGTAATTTAAACATTTTCTCTGGGGAATAACATACACTAACCTCTTAATTTAATTTTATTGAAGTTTTGCCCACCTATTCATCATTGGAAGTTGTTATTAACCTCCATTTCCATTTATCTTCATAGAATTTTCTCTTTATATTGCCTTTTTCAGAGCTAAGCAGGTTGATACACTTGTAAATCTCCAGAATCTACAAAGCTAGTCCGGCTTCTTTAATATTGTTTAATCTATCCCCCCTGACCTTAATGCAGTAAATTCAGTTTAATCTTTCCCAATAATCTAGTAATACATTGGAAACTGGCAAACATTTAAATCTGATAATGGTTTAATCACATACTTTAAATAACAGCTGAGATAATGAAAAAATAATTCACTGTATAAAGGTACACTAACTGAGTTTTCTCTGTGATTGGCTTTTTGAGAAATCCCTATAGAAAATACAAAGCCTACAACAGAAATCAACTCTACTGGAAATGAACAATCCATTTGGTCGGAAGATGCAGTATTTCTTTTTTAGTATCATCTTTCTCCTGAAATTAATGCACAAATGTATCCTTGCTGAGTATTCAGTTTCTTGATACAGTTTTACTTAAGTAGTTCATCTGCTTACTCTTCTTTTCAGATGCCAGTCAGAAGCAGCGGAGAGCTTGCCAGAAGACCAGAAACCAGAATGCCATCCCTTCTGGACAGATGATGAATGTAATATGCCTCTGCCATATGATCTTGAAGAAGTAATTGCTAATCTACAGAATCTTGTTAAGTGGGTAGAATAACAAGTGACCTTCCAGCCTAGAACTGTTGATGCTCATCATTTGGAGAGCAGCCTTTTAGTTTAACATAAATCTTTTCAGCTTTATGATTCCTTGATCACGTGTTATTTTATGTGTCAATGCGGATTTTACCATTCTTCACACTGTACCTTGGTTACTATCTCATAATAAAAAAAGACCAGGCCCCAAAATGTACAGAAGCAGGTGGTTTTTAAGACCTGAAGTCTAGAATACCAGCCTCAGTTCTTTCCTTCTCCACTTGAAATTCACATTGACCCTACAGCCCATGGACAACCATGTTTCCACAAGTTCCCTTGGCATCTAAATTTCAGTTTTCATGAGTGCCTCTGGCATGGCAGGTTTGAGCAACACGAGATGTAGCTTCCACCTATGATAGGAAAGCAGAATCTGTGACTGGACCTCCTAATGAGACGCCATATTGGGCTGAGCCTGCTGGATATCTTCAGAACAGAGCTGTGACTTTTTCATCCACTAACATTGACAGAGGTGCAGGAGATGGTGGAGAAAGTCCTTTATGCAATGACTCCTAGTTAGAGCAGGTTTTCAGATAAGGAGCTCTGGAGGAGCATCCTAACATAGATCCCAAGACTTTCTTGCTAGTTTTCATCATGGCAAATAGTACTGGAAGAAAATTTCTACACCTTCTCAGCTCTATGGATCTCAGAATTCCATTCCTAACCATTACTTTGTTTCTGCATACTGTGAATCCCATTCCAAGGCCAGGTTTCCCAATGTGTTGTCTAAAGAGCTGATGGACCTAAAGAAGGGTTTCCATTTGGGGTGCCAGGTCCCCTAACTGATCAGATTTAGGTTTTGTGATCCTGGGCATTGCAGCATCTCTGTTGATCTAATGAGATGTATGAGAACAAAACCAGAAGACCATGAGAAAAGAAGCTCATTGTGATCTGTTTTGTAGTAACATCCTATAAAAAGAAGAATTCTCTGTTGGATGATACAAGGCATTCCTGAGAGTGAGGTTTCATTTGGTTAAGTTAATATTTTAATTTGAGCTGGTGCACACCTTTTTTCTTTGCCATAAAAAGCAGAAGAAAATCTTATTATGGTCAAACAGCACTCTGTTAGTGCTACAAAAGAAACCAGTAAGACTCAGAGCTTGATGTTGCCACCAAGAATAAATATGCCTCCTGTGTTAATCTTCTGTTTCAAATCACGGCTGAGGCCAGGCTTACCCAGAGCATACCAGTAACCTGTATTGGCAAAGAGCTCTGTGTGCGCACGAGGCTTGTACTGACAAAAACTGTACTTTTGACAGGGTAACATACACCAGACCTCCCTGCAGCTGAAGAAGCTGTGCCAGCAAAATTCAGTTTTAGTGGTATAAAACTGTGTCCACACCTACCAGCTTTTGCCAGGAAAATTACATCAAATGGAGATTGTACCTCTTAGCACCTTTGACATGGCTATGCCAGCAAAAGTATAAAGACCTACATCAAGCATTTTCATTGTAGTCCTGGACTTCTGCAAAAACTGTTAGCTACCCTGTAGAATGTAAAGACTCTCTGAAGAATAATTTTTTATTTAAAGTAGGTTTGATTATATTGTAATATATATAAGTTTTATATATATATAACTTATCTCTTGTCTAGTATGCCACCGATTTTCTTTTAACATTTTGAAATAGTATGTTATGGGCATAGCTCCTTCTTTCCTACGCTAGCTAAAGCTGGCTTTACCAGTGGGCAAATAGCATATATTTGGATTAATGCCACACTAAATACTATTTACTTTGGAGATCACTTAGAGAAAAGCTAGCTGAAGATGTGGGAATTCTGCTTTTGAAAAGGCAGTTCTCACAGAAACAGATATTACTTTGGAAATGAGCAAGAAGAATTCAAACAAGCTAACGATATAACTGTGTTAACACAGCGTTTGAGGGGATTGTTTGTTTATGCTGTTACTTTATGATTATTTTGTGTTTAATTAAGAGCTGCTGGAAACCGTGGGGATCATACTATTGAAATGAATCTGACAGCTATAAAGGGTAGAGAAGGCACATCAGTGTTGTAGTTTGTAGCTGAAGTGGAGGCATAGCTATTAAAAAATGATTGGCAAATAATTATTTCCAGCAGTAGTGAAAAATAAAAAAAAAAAATAAAAAAAACACTGAGTTTTTTCTTGCATTAGAAGACTGCTGGTAGTAATAATAGAATTGTCTATGCTGAAGGTTTAAGCTAGTGAATTAGCTGAACTAGTACTAGCCTCAGTGCAGTCAGATAGCACTCATTTAAGCCTCAGATGGCAATGACATAGACAAAGGGACACCTTTGGAATGGATAAGACCTAAGATGCACTGCCAAAATAGCAATAACCAAGTGGTTGAATAGGATTAATGCTTTGTGTTGCATTCCAGTTCCACATCATCTGAATCAGTGTAACTTGTTCGAGTTCAGTCAAAATACAGAACTATAAAAAGACTTCATAGCTCCAAAGCCCACAGGAGTTGATAGCGAAGACATGAGTAAGGTTAATGGAACTGTTTGAAGGATATAGTAATGCCAAA
Source organism: Megaceryle maxima (assembly GCA_024605025.1). Taxonomy (NCBI): domain Eukaryota; kingdom Metazoa; phylum Chordata; class Aves; order Coraciiformes; family Cerylidae; genus Megaceryle; species Megaceryle maxima. Next base: position 115,712 of record JANHGN010000616.1, on the reverse strand, counting down.
GGGGCACCCCAAAAGAGAACGTGTTTAAAGGTAAATATCGATAACAATCCTGAGAGATCAAGTGTAAATTATTGCTGTGTTTGCATTACATACTGGAAGATGACAAGTACTTCAAAGTTTTCTTTATTTTATTAAAATAGTTATGATTTAGCTCCACTTGCATTGATACTTTAGCGAACTGTTTCTATTCCAGCATTTGATAACCCATTTCCATTTTGGATGAGCTGAAAGATAGTCTCAAACGGATGTTCTGTGTGTAGAAACTGTTTGCCAAGTCTGGATGCTCTACAGTCATGAGTACCAAGGTCAGGTTTTTTTTCAGGGAAGAGGTGAGAGCATAAATTAGCTTCTAGGATTACATTCAGTGATTCTTTTTAAATGGTGAAGTTCATGACTTTGCTTGCATTTACTTTTCATCAGCCATGAAAGAATTGAGGTAGAATAGTTCACTTGCACGTGTGCGTCAGGATAAATGGATTACAGAAGATACAGATCTGTTTGCCTGTCTGCACTTGCCTTTAGACAATATTCATCAATTTTACAAAAGCTACTGACTAAACATGGAACCAATACAAATGAAATGCTTGAGGCAAGGGCTTTCTTCAAAAAATCTGATACAGGGTTGGTTTTACACTGGTAGAAAGAAAATGTTGGCAGAAAATGAAAAACTTTTATTGTTTCTGCAATTTGGGGGATGAAAAGTAAAGGCCATTATAAAGTATTTGATAGAAAACTGCTGTGTTATGCAATGTAATTAGAAATGGTTTTTTAATGCTTTAGTCATATCTCTGTATATGAAAATGTTTTATCCTGTGGTTCCTTTCTTCTTTTCAAAAGATTATGTAAATAAAAAATATTGATCTCAATACAGTATATTTTAAAGGCATCATGCCTGTGCTCCGGGCTTTACAGCAGATTTTGATTATCTGAAGTGTAAGTAAGAATGCCATGAATAATCACCAGGGAACTGTCCATGATGGGCAACATGCAATATAATAAATATCCAAATCAGTTGTCTTCTTATCACCGACTGTAGTTTTAGTTTCACTGGTCATGATGCAAAAGTGCATTTTAAAATCACGCCAGACTTTTTAACATTGTGGGACAGATTCAGGGATTCCTGTTCCTTAACAGGAAAGAAAGAAATTAAAAGAATACTAAAATGCATGATGAAAGATGACTAAGATATTGTAGTGTGTTAGGAGTGGGCATCGCTCCTTTCTCAGTTATTGTAGTGCTGTTCCATTCGTCCTGTGTCATGCAGCGGAATTTGGGCTAATGTAAACTGGCCCAGGAGCTGATGTCTAAACTGGAATGAGAGGAGGGGAAGAGAGATGAGATGCACGTGAGATGCAAGGGATGTGCTTTCTCAAGGCCACAACTTTATTGACTGAACTCATATGGGAGTCATTGAGCAGTAACTTGTACAGTGCAGGTCAGGATCTCTCCCTTAATTGTTACCATCTGGGGCAAAGTTAACATTGGCTCCTTAATGGCCCTCATGCCCCCGATAGCTGGTCCTCAGCTTTTTATTAGGAGGTGACCACGGTCTTCTTGCACGAAGGTGACAGAGTTGGGAAGAGTGGTTGCTTTGCTGTAGCAACAGGCATGAGAAACCCTGGTCCCCTGCTTCAGGCACCACCTCTGTCCTACTACACCTCCATGGACTGACTACCTCCTTTCAACATCTGTTTCCCGTTTGATATTCAAGTTACTGCAGCTCATCTTCTGAGCTATCCCACCGGGACATTGAGCTGCTATGGGGAAGGGTCAGACAAACAAAACGTTGTTCCTTGTCTGGGAAAAAGACAGCCACTGCGCTCCCCACAGCAGAGTGAAAAGCTCAGCCCTACACTAATCTAGCAGTGGATGGCGGGAGCTCTTAGGTAATGATGAAAAACTCAGGCAAAACCACCAATATTCAGTGTTTCTGTGGACTCCTGGCCTGCCTGATTCTGTCTGTCACCGCACCCCACCTGTAAGGGCAGAGACAATCTTCAATAGAACCACTGTTCGCTTTTCTTTCCAGTCCAAACTGAGACTCATCGCCTTCAATGTGGCTTGCATTTTAATTTACATTCATCTGTCCTCTTCACCTTAGCCTGGGGGCATTCATTGAACAAGAGAAGATAATTTATACAATAGCAGAAAGTCTGTACTTAGTAAGGCTGCAGAACTGGCCGAATAACATGTCAAATAAAAGTCAACAAATAACTGATAAAATCATCACATTAAAATACTGATGTTTGGATGTGAGTCCTTCACACGACACGAAAACTATGGTTTATCTTCTTGTTCCTTTGGAGATAGCATTCATCATTCACATGATAGAAAAGGAGGTACTGTGCTATGGTTCACATCCTCTAATACTCCACAGGTATTACAGGGCTTGTCCATGATGAATCAGAATTTGGTCACAAAAGTTGTTCTCCTCCCCCTCCATATCATCAAATATTTGCTTTCATGCCAACACATCTTGGTCTGATTAGTCCCCCTGATTAGAGGCTAAAGTAAAAAGTCAGGTGTATAGGATTCCCATTATCCTTTATTTCACTGCTTCTAAGAACAGGTCAGATAGAGTTATTTCAGAGAAAATGCGATCAACTTCTGTTTACCATTAACCTTCAGTTTTCTTTTCTTAAAATCAAATCAGGGCTTGGTAGGCAGTTATTTTCATACATGTCCCTTGATCAGTGGAACAACCTGTCAAAAGCCATTAAAGCCTCTATTAGGTTGAATTGCATTCAAAGCTAAACTATCCAATCATTTAAAGGGCTGTGATGATTGTTTTTAATACAGTATACATTGATTTCTCTCTCTGAGAGGTAATGTAACTTTGAAACTAAGCATGTATGACTAGGGTTTTTTGCACTCCAGCATGTCCTGAGGATCTTGGTTTCTTGCAGAAGGTGAAACAAATGCAGTGAAATCACCTGTATATTCTGAGAAGCTTTTCCTCCATTTTCTCCTATTTCATTGTATCCATCAAAGTGTAATATAGATGGAATGGGAAGACATTTTCCAAGGTCCCTTGCTCAAAAGCTTTACTGAAAAATTTAACATCTAAGTGTAGTAATATTTTAATGTGGCTTTTTATCTTAAGATGTCAGGATGGTTTACACAGAGAAACTGAGGCAGGGGTCAAAAGTGCAGCTGGAACTGAGCATATGTAACCCTCCATCACTGGCATGTCTCGATTACTTCAAGTAAATCAGCTCAGTTTACAGATTAAAGATGCTCTCACAGAACTTTTTTTTCTCCAAAGAGGTATCTGAATGTGGAACTGGAATCTGTCCTCCTCATGTCATATTTAAGATACTATTTAATTGCATAACATACAATAGCATATCTCATGTAATAGAGATCTTTCAGGCCTCCTGATGTTTGACTAAACTTACTAGTGAATCTTTTAGTTACATTCCAAGTCCCCGAGTTACATTCCTCAATGGGAAAGGTACATTTTATTGGAACTGTTAAATTATTCCATGGAGAATTTGCAGATGTGCAATATGTAATGCAATATAATATCATACAATACAATCCATACTCATAGCTCTGCCCACTGCACACCCCACAAGGTGGTATAACTGCTGTGCTTGGAAGCTCTTGAGAAAATACCCTGTGGGTATTCGGGTGCTATTTATCAAGGTTAAGATGCATTGCTGGAACAAACTGGAATGCTGGTTATGCACCTGTTAGCACTTTTGTCTGGTAAGTATTTTGTAGTCTGGTAGTACTTTATTGAGAGCACTATTTCTCCAGTTATTTTGATGAACATTCTAATAATTTATTACCCAAACACCATCAAAGCATTCCACAATTCTTTCATTGCTGTTCTTTCTCTTCTATCCACTGATGTCTTTTCTTTCCCTTTTGTCGCATTATTAGCAGTAAGGTTATTAACAAGTTGTATTCTTTGTTAGACTGGCATGACTTTAAAGTGAAAAAAAATGTTAAAACTGTATCAGATAGCATTCTCTCAACTACATTTATTTTCAAACCTATTTATTAGGATATTTTTGCTCCTTGCTCATTTGGTACTACTACTTGTAATTCTGACTAAGGACTATTTATGTAATACTGCGAGATACACAGTGGTATTTAAGTTTGTGTTATGCTTTTGCTAATTTACTGATATTTATAAAATAAAACACTTAATTCGTTTGTCTATCACTTGTCCTCCTGGAGGTGTTGGGTCTTTTCAATACCTCATTGTAGTGCATGGAAGGAGTGTGTTTTTCACAGCATCTTAACGTCAGGTGCCTATATGAGAAGATACCTGTAAGCTTCCTATATGCGGAATAGCAAGAGGTGAGCTTCTTCAAATCAACAAACTTAAAGAAGCTCCAAATCTACTCTTCAGTGGGGTATCTGTCTCTACCCAAACTGTATTGCAAGTCCAAGTTAGGTGGCATAGTTATTCTCATCTGCTTGTGCTGATAATTATGCCAATAATGGCAAGCAGATAAAGAGATAATGGGGAAATTGATATTATTCTTTAAATTAATACAATTAAGTTCTGGTTATATTGCAGACATTCTAGTAAGGAAAGCCGATTAATTTCTGTTACTTTGGTAAGACTCATACCATAAAAGGACATGACTGACTTCTACCCCATCTAATAGCGTTTCCTTCAGCAAAAAATGTATGGGTTTACTACTAGATTTAGAAGATATTCTTCTGGCTGTGGAACCTCACACTTCCCCTACTTGACACAGACTCTTACATTATGGGACCAGTAGAAACTCAGTGACCAACAGCACTGCATCAACCTGTTTGAGTGTATAAGCTGTTCTGTGATTGTTGCAGTAGAGTTTGCAATTTAAAGCATACATAGTCATGGTAAACCAGGCAGTATCAAAGAAATGTGTCTCGCGCACAGAGTAAAAGATGGTGAGGTTTGATGTCTCTTGTTTCTAGGGATCTTCATTTCACAGTTTTATCTCCCACAGCAGATTTTGTGGAGAGCCCTACAGTGTCAAGGGAATAGTTCACATCAGTTTTCTGTGTCTCAGGGCTGAAGTCCAGGCTACTCCAGATTTGGGTCACAGAGGAAGGCGAAGAGCAATACTGCAAATTTCCTTTGATACTCTGCAGTACCATTGTAGAGTACAGCAGAACGATCTGATGTGCACATGCCCACGTGGCTGAGATGCACTGCAGTGTTCTGTATTACTTGGAGTTCTCTTAATGCCTAAGGCTGTGTGCCCAAGTTATTCTGCATTACCAGATTTCAGCCAAGAAGTGATGAAAGCGTGAATAACAGAGTCTGGGTTGGTCCTTGCCAGGATGGAAGGGAGTCTTCAAGCCAAAAAGAGTTGACATTATTCACAATACTCCAGCTTAGAGTCAGCAAGGCATCCAAGAGGTAAGAAATTTGATTTCTTAGCCCAGAGTATTCTTTTCTTGGCTTTGGAAACGGTTTAACTGATTTAACCAAAATCAGTATGCAGGCAACTGAATGGAGGCCTGTTTGTGAAACCAGTATTATTCTGAAATATTTTTTACAAATGCTTGTTGAATTTTTAATTTTACCCTAATTCCATCCTTTCTACAGAACATGTGTCATAAGGACCTAAATTCTCTTTGAGGAGAGGGACTTGTAGTTGTCCTTTCATCCTAAAGATTCTAGCACCCTCTTACATACAGTTGCCACCTCTCGAAGAATTTTACAAAGGCTGTATGCCCTGCTGTAGCTCAGAGATATTCTCTTTCCCTTTCAGTGATAAGACTTCCTTTCTGAACTGATAGGTCTTGAATTATGTTGCTGAAGTTGCAGGTGTGCAATGTATCTGTCAACCAGTGTCTTTATTTTCCAGCCATACAGTCTTAACTAGAAGTAGTTTTTACTAAACATTTTCTGAAGTGTTTTTTCGTCCAAGATCACTCAAGCTAAAGAACTATCATCTCAAAACAGAAGAACCACACTGAGTTTGTAAATAAGTAAAAAGAAACAGAGAAAGTTTGTATCACTTTGGGTACTTGCTTTTTTAGTCAGTGAAGTATATGATTTTAGAGTTTGTCAATGAATTATCCTGTCTACTAAGGATAGCATCCATGCAAGCTTTTCTATAATATATATGATATCCTCTTTCACAATTATATTTTGTTTCAGTGGATGTGTGTGAAACTTGTTGCATAAGTATCACTAAGATTTTAGAACAAATAGCACCTCATAAATTAGCTTTCATTATTATCCTATTCCTAGTTGCATATTAATTATTAGGGTGAAAATAAAGAGCACTCTTTTACAGGGCTTCATATTTTCAGTTTACAAGGATTTTACTAACATCTAAAAAATTTGATGACCTCTAATAACAAGAAGAAGTGAAATCCTGCTTACCAAATTCATACCTTTTCAATGTATCTTGTGGCTTTTATAGCTTTTCGGACTGTAGGAATGTAAAGATGTTTAAGGAGCTGTTGCTGGGTTCAACTAGCTGCAGAAACTGTTAAGATATTTTTGTTTCTCTTTTATTGCTTAACCTCTGGGGCTTAACTCTGGGCTACTTGATAAAGCAGTCATTCAGGAACTTTAAACCATACAAGCTTTGACTTGATAGACATAGAACAAGGTCTCCTATTAAACATACATTTTAAAAACATAATTTCAAATCTGGAAATTGATTGTGGCTTGACCTACTTATTTTGAAGAGCTCACTATTCCTTACTTTCTTTGCTTTGCTGATATTATTAGATCTATTGTTCTTTTACCAGAACTCCCAGCTGACAGAAGAAAAATCAATGTAGTGCAAAGCTGGTTAGGCAACAGCACTTTCATTAGAGTCAGGGCCACAATTAACTAAGTAAGACTAAGTTATGACATTTACACTTTTAAAGGTTACAAATGCTTGTATTATGCAGCTTCTGGTATTCTCAGAGGGCCAGAACCAAACATGCATGAAGCAAGCTGGCAACAGAGCAGTCTTTTTAAAAAATTCCATAGTATACACTAATTTTTAGTACATGCCAATATAAGAATTATAAATCATGCAGATTTCTTTCCAGTGCTAATTTTTAAAGAAATTCTATATCAAAAGTAGCACTTCTCAGGATTTTTCATTTATCTGCATACCCTTACGTTCACTTATTTAAGTGCTCACTCATCTCTCAGCTGCCTATTGCAATGTGCGTTTGGCATTTGCCTATGTGGCACAGAGCAGGATGCAAAGTGATCTCTGACGCTGCACCCCTTCTAGACACCATAGCCTGATCTTGCTCATCTCAGATTGAGGATGCTCAGAGGTCTGTAGTTCAAACACACATCTGCCCAGCTAATGGGGTCAAGACGACTTCTTCCAATAATGGATTGGTTCTCTCTCGGGTAAAGTGCCTCTAAGAGAAATTGAGAGGAGATCCATCCTTAAATAAGATTTGATGCAGCCCGGGAGAATGACAATTACATCTTTTGCTAACACTATTCCTAAGGCAAAGTCATGCTTTGTAGGAAGTGGGATGATGGAGGACTTGGGGAGCTTTTTTAGCATAGTGACTAGGAGATAGGGCCATGCTATTGAAAAGGTTTGTCAGAGAGAAAATGAAGGTCACATAAGTGGCTCTAATGTTGGAGACAGTGAGAACTGTCCCTGTGTGGGTCACCTTGATAAAGTCTGAATTACTTTCTTCTTGTGCTAAGTACAGCTGGCAATGACAACAGATATTTTTATCAATTAGGTGAAAAACACAAGAGCTGCCTCTGAGGTTGAAGTTGAGGGAGGCATCTGAGATGTACAGTAAAAGAAGAATTCAGAAGGGCCTGCCAAAATCAAGTTAGGACTGCAACTAGAATTCACCCAGAGCAGTCTTTTGCTGGGACTTAGTGTGTCCCATGGTATAAGACTCAGCCAAGGGGCCAGGGTAGAGCTGGGCACAGGTGCTTGTAGGGGAGACAGTAAGCTCTATTTCCACCTGAATTTTATCACTCTCACATTCATAGATACTATTTCCTTCTGCACTGTGCAGGGACTATGCACGTGGTGGCAGTGAACCTGCCTCACAACTCATCAGCGCAGGGAGAACACTGTCGCTGGGCTCCAGCCCTCACAGAGACAGGGAAGGGAGATCCCACTAGCTAGAGAGCATTAGAGCACCACTGAGCTCATGTATATCTGGACAAAACCAAAGTTGATTCACTTGCCCCCCTGAGGATTACTGATTCCCAGAAATTCTGAGACATCCTGGAATTTTCACCCTTTATTCTTGAAATCAAACCCCAATTTCCATGGCAGATCAGTGACTGAAATATAAATGAGAGAGGTGGGCAGTAGCTGAGCCCTTGCCTGCCTCTGACCACTTAATTCTCAATTTTGTAATTCCACAGCCTCCTGCACATGCTGGTTTTCCATGCAAGATGCAGCAGTAGGCTCTCCAGTCATCACTTCTAGCTTAACTGACATCAGTCAGCCATTTTGGACATCCGGAACAGTTGCATCACACTCCTGTCCCAGATTCCTACATTAGCACTAGTTTGCCAGAAGATCAAGCTGCAAGAAATGCAGCTTCAGCCCTCTCACACTCACCTTCCCGCTGCCACACAGAGTGGGATACGGCATAGTCCTCCCTGTTACCCTCTTTGGCTCAGAATCGCAGAAGGGTAGGGCTTGGAAGGGACCTCTAGAGGTCATCCAGTCCAGCGCCCTGCCAGAGCAGGATCACCCAGAGTAGGTCACACAGGAACAAGTCCAGGCGGCTTTTGAAAATCTCCAGAGACCAAGATTCCACCACCTCTGTGGGCAGCCTGAGAGGGGCACTGCTGGCCTCTGCTGCACACTGAGGGTCCCTTTCCATGAGGAAACGCTCCTGAGCTGTGTGCCCTTTGTGCTGTGAGAAGCATCTGGTGGGCTCGCTGCTGAGACTCGCCTCGCTCCTCCCTCACGTCCTGCAGCCTGCCATGCCCCAAAATGTACCCTGTGTAGTACCTAATGAGTTCAGCTGCGGTGCGGTGTCTCCTGCCTTTCCCTCGTCTGGGGGTTCATTCCACCTGAAGCTCAGTGTGCAGTCACAGAGCATCAGCAGAGGCTGTGGGGAGGAGGCCACCAGGCAGCAGCACTCTAGGCCTTGCTACCGCCATCTTCCCTTCACTTCAGATCAGCACTTGGCTGGGAAGAGGTATGAAAAGACTTCTCCATGTCAGGCTTGTCTTTGCAAAGTGATTTGACAAAAAGTGGCATGTTGAATTGCAGGTAATGGTTTAGGGTGCTTTTTTCGTCTTTAAGAGCAAACATGTAGGTCCATATTAATAAGTAACAAACGGGAAGAGGGAAATCTCTTCAACTGTATGTGCGTGGCCAGGGAAAGAGTTAAATGTGCAGGTCTCTAACGTGGGCATAAAAGGATTACAAAGAGCTTCATAAGCAGATGGATGTAGATGTGGCTTTTTACTCCCTCAGAAACCCAAAACAGAACAAAAAGGGGCTGGTTTGGAAGCAGTCACAGGCTGGGATTTTAACATACCTGTAGAGTAGGCCCTGCCTTTGCCAGCCCACCAGTGCCTCTGCCACTTGCGTTTAACAGCTCCATAACATGAATCCTCTGTTCCCTTTAGTATTGCTGGGGGTAAATTGAAGCAATAGTGTTTACCTACCCCAGGCAACCCTCTGACTACCCAGTAACCACCTGAGCTGTGTATGGCAATTTCTGAAATGGCCATGTCATTCCTTCTGTACTCTTATTTACTGTACATGCCTTTCAGAACTTCATGGGGTTAAAAGATAAAAGAATACAAGCTCCTGTAGTGTAAATATATCTCAGTGTTAAGGAGCAATGAATATACATTTCCTGAAATATACAGCAGTATTTTCTATTATTTAGAAATCCTGTGCATTATTTTATGGAGAAGTAAAATATATAAAAACATTTCTGTACAGTTCTTTTCTAAAGATAACACAGAAGCTTTTTTCCCTTTTTTAAAAGCAATCATTTAATAAAGTCTGACACTTAGCAATGTTTTGAAATAATTTTTGCTGCTCTGCCAGCAGTTGGCTTTGCTGTGAATCTCTAAAGACAAATCCATCTACAGTGAATCTAGCAAAATTCAGCTCCGTGTTGTATGTCAGGGTTGAGGACTACTTGTCAGCTCTGGCACTGTCAGATTTTATCTTTAAATATGACAGGCAATTTGTTCAGGGAGCACTTCTGAATGACAAGATATAGTGGTGTTGTAAAACATGGCACCTGTGTGGTATGCCCTGCCTTTGTGGACATCAGAGGCTATTGTTTCCTTTGCTATTAGACAGCCACAGTCACACAATAAGGTGTGTAAAATGTTCACAGAAACCTTTTAAATAGAGTAGCAGGAAAGTAGATACCCTCTGGTCATTTAAGTCAGGCCATTTATCATTTTATCTTCTAAAACACAACATTCGCTAAAAAATGATGTAAAGGGAAAACCAAATGCTCTGCTGAGCAACTTTGGTGCAAGCCAAGGGTTTGAACCTCACTGTAATAAAAGGATTTTATCTTTAAAGTGCCACACAACAGAAAAATTATTATTTTAACTCCTTCACAATCAGACAGGTAGAAAGAGTGGTTCAGAGGGCTGTTGACATATAGGATGAATAAGGTCTGACTGTTTACCACAGTGGGGCTTCCTGGAATGGGGCAGTGAGAGCAGATGATGGAACATTAATACACCTAATATGTTTGAGTTAAAAATAAATAAATAGATGGTCATAGGGGATAATGTTCTTACAGTATAAACCATATCAAACTAGCAAAATTAAACTGGAGGCATACTGTGGGTATGCCACCGCTGAAGCCAAGGGAGAATTTTTCCACACTGCAAGAGCCATGTTTTCATGGGAGTGGTAAGTGGTCTTCTTCAGAACACGAGTGTAAAATGGAATACAGAAAAATCTGATACTACGACACCATATGCAAGCATACCCCAGTATGTCTGTCCTTGAACAGTGCTGATGCTCTTGTCCGGCTGACAGGGAGTGGTGGCAATATTCTGGAGGAAGGAAGAGAGGGCCAACCAATTTTTTTAAAATAAAAAAAAAAAAAAAAAAAAAAAAAAGAAAACAGAAAAAAAAAAATCCCTATAGACTCTGGTTTTGGTGTGTTTCTATTATCTAAGAAGCGGCCAAGGTATGGCTGACCGCATTCCTTCTGCTCCTGGAGGTGCATGTCAGCAAGGACTGTGCTGTGCCCACCCAGTGGAGCTGCCATCCTCTGTGTTTTAGCTTTCATATAAGCAGCAAGTATCTAGACTTTCTGTTTACAGCTGAGTGGAACAGAATTGAACTCTGAAAATTCAAACACTAGGTGGCAAATACAGATGCCAGTTAAAAGCTTATATTAGCAGCAAAACTACAGTCTCCATTTTTGCAGCCTGCCCCATTGATAGCATTTAATGGTGGTGGTGGTAGGACTGGGTGTGCATGTAGCTTTAGAGTGGCAGCTTGAACAACACTGAATGTAATACAAACTTATAGGTGATAGGATGGTGAAAAAGGTGCAGCATATGTACAGTTGGAACCCTCATCAGAAGAATTTAGCACAGTTTATAGTTTTGTATTTCTTACTCTGAATAGAAATTAAGTACTGTCTTCTCACCTTGGTGTAGTTAGTTTAAAGGAAATTCTGCAGATGAAGAAGGGAGGTAGCCTGTGCTAATGCCTTGCTGAGAGACAAAACTATTTGTCATGTTCACTCTTACTACAATAAATTTGTTCTTAAAATAGCATGATGGTGTTCACATATTTATGAACTTCCTTCAGTTTTTAGGTTTCTTTTTTACATACAAGATTGACATAATTTATGAACCCCTGGGAAAACTGTACATTCATCTTATCTAAGTGAAGATCTTTTGACAATTAAGTCCATATACTAAGATGGTTTCCATAACAAATGAAAAGCAAGAAGCAGCTTCAGAAGGTTAACCATTTCACAGAATCACAACCTTTAAGATGACTGCATTTCACCTGCTTTTGGTATTTATTTCAGGTTAGGATGAACTGTCTCTGAAGAAGCCTGTCTGTTCCCATGGACTCTAGGGACAGTTAAGGTAACTTGCCTGTCTAACTTTCTGGTAGCTAAATTTGACTGAGGAAAATGGTCTTTAGTCATCTAAGTCCCATGACTTTCTCCCAGACATAGCAGCCTAGACAGATCACAGAGGTGTTTTTGAAGAATGTTTGCTTTCTCTGTGTTCACATCACCAGCCTATCTGTGGTATAACTTCATAATGGAATCTAATTCAAAGGGCTTTTAAAAACAAGGAAAAAGATTTTATTGTAACTAATAGTGATGGATGATTGGTATGGTCACACAGAGCAACATAAATCTTTGTGCCATGCTCAGTGCTACAAAGCAGACAAACTCAATAGCTCGGGGAACTTTTGTACTTAAGCATAGGAGAGTCAGGCAGGGAAAGGGTTTTAGACCTTATGTCCATTAGGAGAGCAGATAAACACCCAGTGAAGTAATTTTGCCTGCCCATCACTGAATAATATACTCTGAAATAAAATGCTGCACTGCAGTTCCACACTCCTCAAGCAAGAGGCCTTGCCAGCAGTTTTAGAAAGAACATAGAGAGAAGAAAACCCTTCAAACACTGATGAGGAACCACATACATAAAAATTAACTGCCCCAAATAACAGAAGCAGCTGTGTGACATTATCAGTTACCTACCAGCCAATTTTCATTAGGAATTAAATGTTATCAATTATTTTTTTTAAATTATAAATTACCTATATTAAAAAAAAAATTAGTTACCATATCTTTCAAATGTTGTGCCTTTACTGGGGTCGATGTTGTGGAGTTGTATAAAAATACTAATACAAAGGAGCAGGAAGGACTATTTTTTTTAAAGGTGGAAATTGAAAATCTGGGGTTGAAGTAAACTGATCAGCAGTGAAAGAAAACATAGGCCCATCTCACAAATCACACACTTGTGTATAAGCTTTTACTTCTCAAGCAGTTTCCCCTTTTAAATACCATCATTTGAATATTTCTATTGCTGGAAAACTGAGATGTGCCAGCTAGGAAGCAGTAGTTTGTCATGTCATGCACTCTAGAAATGTAATGCACAGGTGAGCATGCTTTAGTAATTTCTTCTATAGGCAGTTCACAGATATCATTTAATGCTATCTGCAGTAAAAGCATTTGGGGTGGTTTTAGTGGAAACAGTAGTTTTTTGGTTTAGTAGGCTCCTTGTGTTTGCAACTTGCCTTGTGTAAGCCATGAAGGTGGTTATCATGTAAGTGTGGGCTTATATAGGAATCAAAATAACAGCATCAAATACCCAGGAATGGCTTCCTCTGGCAGAGGAAAAATTGTAGTTCATTGATGTACAAGATGCTCTGGGCCTGAAACATGAGAGACTTTGTTATCCCCAACTGTGGTAATTCTGAGATGACAGGAAGTGGAATGCATATGTGCATGAGCTCCTTTTACGTTCTCAGCTGCCCATGATGAAGCCTTGAGTCTGTGGAAATGGAGTAAGCTCAGCAGGTGATGGGAAGGAATTCAAAGAGGCCAGAAGAAGCTGGTGGATGTGCTTGAAGGCAGAAAGGTAGGTGAGAGTGTTCCTCCATAGTTGTGTGTTTACTAGGGTGCTTTGCAAAAAGTAGTGCTGCTGGTGGAGTAAATAAGTTAATGTGTTCTGTGATTAACAGAGAAATAAAATTCAGGTATGGAAATTCTTTATCATGACTCTTCCATCTGTAGGAACAAGGCTTTTGTACCTCTGTGGGCCAAGTCTGGCTTGGGAAAAGAGGCTCTATTGCTTGCTCTGATGCTTTTTAACTGTTTCTCCTGAATGGAGAGAAGCCTCCAGGAATGCATTTTCATCATGTGTTCTTCTCTGTGTTGTCCTAAAGACTTTTGAATTTATGGACAACTTTAATAAAACATTAAATAAATATTCAAGTCTCAGAGATGAAAGTTCATGAATTTTTGTGGAGTTTGGAACTTGGCAAAAGAAGAGATATATACAGCAGTGTCACTTTTGAGGAGGAACTGGCAAAACATGACTATCACTGCAGGCAGCTGGTCAGTCAGTCACAGCAAGGTCTGTGTCCTGGGTAGAGGAAACACTAAACAACGTGGAGAGATGGGGTCTATTGTGGTGAGGGGATAGGGGCAGGATTTTAGTGACAAAGAATTTGAATCCATGGGAAATTAGGCCTCATTAGTTCTGCTGCTCACAAAACAACTTCTTTCTGGTAACCCTGGGAAAAACAGGATATTCTCTATTTTACACTTATAAATCAAGGGTAATGTTATTTAAAGTGCTTTGGCTATACAAAAGCTAACATTTTTCAGGCTTCCAAGTTTTATCCACAGTGGACACACATTCTTAACTCGTGTTTGCTTGTAATAGTCACAGTGACACTTCAAATAGAATTGGGCTAGGTATTGAGCTTTTCGGCCCCAAACCAGCGAAGCACTTGGGTGTATATTTAGATTTAAATTGCATGAGTTTAAATTGAGAAAATGTGTAAGTGCTTTGCTGGATCTGAGCCAGTGCTTTGTACCTTAATTTTCTAATTTTCTGAGCAGAGGTTATTTTGGCAGAATAAAGCATTTAACCTGGTTTCCTAAAGAAATACAATGTTTGCAGTTGCGCTGTATGTTCGGCTACGTATGTCTGTTAGTTCTGTTTCCTAATCAACCAAGGACTTATTTAAAGCAAATTTAATTGGAGGCTAAGTTTCTGCAGGTATCATGAAAAAAGAATAGAGGCATTACTAGTACCAATAAGGAAAATGCTGTTTTGAGAACTCATTCCTACTAGAAATCAGCAAACCTACACAGGTGGGAGAGTGACAGAGTTCCAGAGCAAGGGAGAATTTAGGAGTCATAGCAGATTTTTCTACAAGAAAGCTGTAAAAGGAAACAGCATCTTCAAAACAACTCTTCAGAATTTTTAACCCAAAGGGGGGATTTTTTTCTTGCTAAGGGATGCATGTGGCTGGCTGTGTGTTAACGCAGACCTTGGCGTTATCCAGAAGCCACACAAGCCTTCCCTGTGGATGTCAGGAAGTCCTGTTGTCAGCTGGCCACAGGATCCCTCCCCTCTTTACCTTCCTAAACTCACAGGAGGGGACCATTGAAAATAAAGGTGGCCAAGATGTACTAGTGAGTCCTAGAATGAATATCAAATAGCCTGTCCTATCACAATATTATGTGAGATAATGTTTCTGTTATTCCTACAAAGAGTTGGCAATTACATTGCAGCTTTATTTTGGTTTGCTTTTCCTTAAAATCAACTGAATATCAATCTACAATCAATAGAGAATGTTGCCTATAGGCAGTTCTACCTTCAAATCTACTTCATGGATCAGCTGCTGGTAATTTATACACAGTCAATAAGACAAATTTCAAAAGTGAGCTTTTTCTCCCAAAAGGCAAAATGTCTAATTTACAGCTGGATATGAACTGGGCAAACAACATACACCTGGAGTAAATGTAATTTCTAATTTACAAGAAACTCCAGTGAAAGATTAGATCTGATCTATTCTCTATGCAAGTAATCTATAGATATTTATATTATGATAACTGGAGAGCATAAATTGCTTTTGTTTTTCCTTTTGGGTATCTTTTTCATTTGTTTGTTTAGAAAAACCTGCAGGGGAAACTAGAACAGCTATAATTACAGCCACAGTTACAAGTTGTGGGGCCTGTAGATAATAAGCTACAAGATATTTTTATTGTGCTTTTTTATTAGTATTTAGTTAAAGAACACTTCTTCTCCCAAGACAATCCATCTGTATTTTGTAGGAAAGAGAATCAAAGCAATAGCTGTCAAATATCAGCGAGATGGCAGATTTACAAATTAATCCCATTGCTTGGTATTTTCACAAAGGTTGAAATCTATAATTGGTGCTAGAAATTATAATTAACTTATTAGAAGCACTCAGGCAGCTAGGTGTGCAAAATGGCAGCAGGTGTGTAATATCATTAGAAAAACTCTGTATAAAAAGCACCTCTGAGTCTTATCCCTTTAGTTTCATGCTACCAGCTGCCAATTTGATTGGTTAAGTAGTTTTGGGCCATGCAATACTCTTTCTTTTGGATTGATGTGTTTATTACTTTTTATGACAGGGGATCCCAAGGTAGATGTTCAATAAAGAAACAAGCTGCTACAGACCAGAGTAAAGAGATAGGTGGTGTAGATGCAGGAAATTGGGAAAGTTATCGTATGCGCTAAGTTGTTATTGAAGATTTTGCTCCCAGCATTTGTAGCAGTTGTGTTATATGCCTTTCCACAGACAGTAATCTAACAGGGAATTATTGAAAGCCAAGTGCCAAGATTTCAAGTTGCACTATATGATCTGGAGCTGCTACTCAAACAGGGAGCTGGAGCTTTGAAATTATAAAGACGTGGCCATGGCATTTTTAGGAGAGCTGTGTGTGAATGGTTAGAGCTGCTCTGTTCATGCGGAGCCTTTTCTCACTGAGATGCACAGCTGAAGATCTGCTTTTCTTTTGCACCTTATGCAATTATTTACATTAGTGAAAAGTGAGTAAAAAAAACATTACTGGGAAGGAATATAGTTCAGAATTCGGATAACAGGTGAATGAATTGTATTTGTATAGAACTGATTGATGGATCAGTCAAAGCCAAATTCTGCTCAGTCTTCCCCAATATAAATGCAGTATCCTCACATTTAAGTGAATGAGAACGTACAGATAGATATGTGGAGAAAACCAGGAAAAGAGAAGTTTTTTAATTCTTGTTAACAGCTTGGTTTTTGTTTTGCTTAATCTTAAAGGGGAGATAAAATAAAAATTTCATTGTTTTCAGAAACTTTTGAGCACTCCAGTGAGGAACAAGTAAATATTTTCTGAAGAGTCTTCTTGGCATAAACCGGCATTTCTTTTTAAGTGCTTTAAAAGGAAGCAATAGAATGTGATTGACATAAAAAACTCCATTTTAATTGATTTAGTATATTTTGCTGGTTTTGTGACTTTAATTTAATGTATTACAACCAGATATGAAGAGAGCTAATAATTCATGAGAGAGATGTTATTTTCTAATTAGATTTTTATGAATGCCCCTAAAGTGTCTGCCCAGAAGCAGAAGCTGGCCAGCAAATTTGAATTATATTGAGAGCAAACTGTTCTGCTCCATCCATGTTCGTTGATCCACTGCTTTTCTTTGCTTTCTTGGTGGCGAGTATTTATGTGATCCCTGAAATAGTATTCTTCCCTTCATTTTGAAGGGTTGAGTATCTCGTTCCACTTTTCACCACCCCTGAAATGCTTCCTGCCTTACCCCTGTAATCTCCTCTGACCTTTCTGAGGCTCAGCTGTTCAAACTCCACTGGGAACAAAGTGCTGCTCTGCCTCTCTCTCTCTTGCAAACAAGAAGGTGTGACTATGCCATCCCAAATCTTCCCACTCCCATGTGTGTTGACAGTCACTTGAAACTTCCCTTCTTTAGTTTTAAGACTGTGGCAGACTTGTTCCAGCCTGTCTGATAGGCCGTGTCTTTCTGTACCCTCTGCGTTTTCCTGCTCACTTGTGAATTATGGCATGGGCTGCAGGGGAGAAAAAGGAGATGTGAAATGGTCTCTTGCTGTCTGCAGGGGAAAATTCTGTTCAAAATCCAACAGTCTTAAGGGCTGCAGGACTCCTTCTGGCCTGAAATGTCAGATTTCATGAGCTGGGTTGCTTCCCAGGTCTTCCTTTCTCTTAAGTGGATAGCCACTGTAGGCTTGAGGGGGTGAAGAAAAAGCCCAAGAAGTTATCAGATCTAGGCTGATTATTAGACTATTTATCAGACCAGGCTAAGCAGCAACTTAGGTGTGCTACTTAGAATTTCTGTTGATTGCAGTTCAGCTAGTAGTAGCCACTGAGACAGGTCAGCAAAGGCTAGGGCTGTGTGGAAACAATCAAGATAAATGCCAAGGATGCATTAAATGTGAGGCAGAAAAGACAGAGTTGTGGCAACAAAGTTGTGTTTGAGAAAGGGGTGAACATAAAACTCGAGAGTACTTTCAGTAGCAGGATGTGTTTCTTTAGTACATCTCAAAGCACACAGACAGTTGGGAGAAACAATACAGACCTCAGGAGCTGAGGAGCAGAGGAACAGCGGAGAGGAGAATCATGCTAAAAAGCAATATAAGCAGTTGTGGGAAGTGACGTTTTTAAAACAAACCACTGTGGTTGCTGCATTGTACAAACCTAATAAGACATAGTGAAAAATATTGGATTTATTTTTACAAGTTAAAAGTGACCTTGTTGGCCTTATGAATGGATTCACTTCTCACAGTACCTCTTAAGGGCATTAGGGTTATGACTAACTCATAAAAATAAATCCAATATTTTCCCCTTGGCCATGTCATATCCAGTGTTGGAATTCAGCTGTGAGAACTGGTGGGGCTCTGACTTTCATTTAGTTTGACCTCCCATTATGAGAAGTACCTAGCTCTCAATCCTGGTGGGCTGCAGCATAATTCCAACAGAAGTCATATCACATACTGAGTGGAAATGGAGGAAAAAAAAAAAATCCAGGAGGGCCTAGAAAATAGAGGGTTGTGCAACACAGTATGTAACTGAAAAGGAATAAGTGTCACAAATACTGATAGGGTTTTTTCCTTTCCTGTTTTTCATTTGACCTGCATAACAGATCAAGGCAGGACTGTCAGTTTAGTCATACACCGTATATGGGGAGGGGAAAAAAAAAAAATCTAAGCTTATGAGTTAGCTCATACAGTTGTTCATTTTTGTGTGAGTCAAAGGAACTTAAAAAAATCCAGTCAAGAAAATAACCAGAGAACAAGCACTTTAAAAATGTAGATGAAGGCTGTAAAGGTCTTTATGATGACACTGAGCAATAACCTAGTCCAAAGCAGTAGGAAAAAATAATAAAAACTGGTTTTGGCACCCACAGATGTCTACAGCTACACATCAGAAGCTTTGTTCCTACACCTTGTTGTGCTCTGTTGACATCAGTGGATGGCATCTGTATTGGGTCCATGCATACAGGTGACTTTAGTGTAGGGTGCGCACGCTGTGTTCACTGTCATGTGTGGATGAAGAAAGATTAATTGTAAGTATATACCAGACATGCTCTTTTTATAACCCACGTAGTCTGCATATCTGCTCTGGCTGATAACCATTCCCCTTCTAACAGGCTCAGATGAGTTCATCTTCTTTTAGGCTGAATAACTTTTAAAGGTCCAGTATGCATCTGGGCATGGTCCTGGGCAACTGGCTCCAGGTGGCCCTGCTTGTGAAGGGATATTGGACCAGATGACCTCCAGAGGTCCCTTCCAACCTCACCCATTCAGTGATACTATCACCTTAAATTCAAGCTGTAACCTCACAGACCTCTGTATAGGCTAATTTACCCTGTCAAGAAATGTAAAGTGGACAGAAATCCAGTCAGTGACATAGAAGCAACGGTGTTACAGGGTTAACGAGAAGGTTTGCCAGTTACAATTAATTAGGCCAAGCTAAAACAAAAGCAGCATGAGATTAAAGATTTCCTGCATTGTGACTGTCCTTGCAGGGGTAAACCGTTAACTACTGCAGTGTGGCTCGTACACAAACTCAAGTGCAAAGAATGTGTAAATCCATTTATCTGTGTGAAGCCAAGTTGAATTCCAGCCTTGGTTACTCCAAGGTTAATTTTGCCATTGTTCAGTGTTGCCCTTTCTGTCCACAATTTTTCTCCCAACAACTTGAGCAGCGTGCTGAATTAAAACTGTAGAAAATCATGAATGACATGCATATGCTGTAGCCATTTTTTGAGGTTGCAGGGCTAACAGTAAATATTTGCACTTAAAATATTGAATTTAGGTTTATATGCCATGGAAATGTTGAATACCTTCTTTGCTTTATTTCCTCTGCCTCTGCTTTTCCCATGATTCTTTTATTACACTGAACAAGTTCCATATCTGTAACATCCAGAAGTTGGTGAGTTCTCATATTGCATTTCCTTATTTTCTCGCAAAAGTTTCAATGACTATTATTTTACCTGCATCTTTTTGGTGTCCAAAGTATTCCCATAGTCAGATCAATCATGGGAAAATTTTTATTCCTCAGAAATATATAGAAGCTGGAGATACAGGGCTCCCTAAGACTGTGAGATTTCAGCCCTGCCCTGTGTTGTTCTGCTGTGCTCTGTACAGTAAATGAACCATTGACTTTCCTATGGAAGAGCCTGTGCACCTTCCTACTAACTTCACATCCCAGGCCAGGCAAATGCGATGTTCTGAGCATTGTGGTGACTTCTGCAACAGCCAAAACAGTGCATTGGCAAGTAAGCCATAACCACAGATTTAGCCTTCTTTTATGAGACAGCTTTGTCAGGATTTCAAGGTGTTTCCTCCTAAGCGTGACAAATAAGCCTGCTGAAGCAGCTAAGAACTCTTATTTATATAAACTGGCTGTGATGTTACCTTGCGTAAAATATGTTTAATTTTAACCAATGCATATTTGAGTTACAGTTTCCACAAATATTTGTGAATACATTATGATAAAATCTAAAACCTTGGCAACAGTTAAGAGAAGAGTTTTCAGATTAAAATCAATATTGCCTGCAGTATCCCAGGAGATCATACTGCTAGTGAAGTTTAAATTAGCTTTGCCCTAAAATCTAAGACATTCCTGCAGCATGCTTTAAAACATCTTAAAGTGTGAAGGAGTTAAGCTAATTACTGCAGCATTTGAAGACAAGACATTTGTAAAATTAATGGGCTAAGGTCTGCAGTCTTTCATTCAGCAGAAATTCCTACTGCAACTGTGTATTTGTTACAGAAGAGCTGCAAAACTTCGTCCCCTGCTCTTAAACTGTAGCATCTATCAAGAAAACAGCCCAGATACTGGGTTTCCTTTGTGATTTCCGGTTACACAGTGAGAAGAGGGGAAAGTTGGACCACTCAGTTTCAAGCATCATGTGATCTGTTTGTGGTAGCATGACCTCATCCCAATCCCCTGCAGACACTGCCTTGCATCTCTCCTGCTGAGCAGATATGGTCTCCAGACCAGTTGGTGTATTTGTCCTTGGCTGTTTCTGGGTCCATAAGGCCAAGTCATGCAGCCCAATTGAGCAGTTCTGTAAAGAAAAACATGTGGTGCTAAAGATCTGAAGGCTGTGCTGTGTTTCAGGGAAAGCCTACTGCAAATTAGCTCAGGTCTGCTCCCATGTGCCAAGTGCTTGCCTGCAGCTGAAGAACATTAGGTTTAGTTTCACCTGAGAGGATCCCAGTTCACACAGTACCTTTCTGCTCTGCAGTGTAAACCAAGGCACAGGAAATGGTGGTGACTGGGAGTTTCACCTCAAACGTATGCTCCTCATCTGTACTAACACACAAAGGTAGACACGTCCTGATAGACTAAGGGTACCTGCAGTAACTGACGCTCCCCCTGGCACCACGTAGCCTGGCTGCTTTGTGGTGATGCTCCTGGGGATACAGTATCACTCACTTAAAAGTGCAGTGAAAGTAACAGGATCTCAGACTCTACTTCACCTTATCATGGGAATCTGTTGAGATGTGATGCATGTCCTGCACAGAAAAGAGACCAGTCAAGCCTTTTGGAAGGGACACTGCTGCAAAGTTCCTCTGTCTCCCTGCATACAGCAGAGGTGAGCTGTATGTATATCTATCTCACTAGTCAGTGTGAGAACAGAAATGATGCTTACCCAGGACACAAGAAACCTTGTGTTGGGTTTAGGCATGAGCTCTGTTCAGCAACTTTGTTCCTTCTCAGTGTTTAGGTTTTCACACAGGGACGTGACTACAGAACACAAATAGGGAGGGATTCAATTAAGTTTCCTCTGTGAAGTGTTAGAAAGATGCAACCCTCTGTTAAAGTATTTACAGAGCAAAGCATTGGTCCACTGCAATTTGTTGGCACTATTCACCATAAGAAACACAGACCTCTGAGCTCAGGCTTAGGAAGGCAGGTTTTTTGCTGTTCAGGCTGATCCCAGTCTGTTTCTCCTCCAAACCAGTCCAAGTCAGTACTGCAGTTGCAGAGAAGACTGAAACAACTTGTGTTGTCCCCCTTAACAACGAGTAACCTTGCTCCTTCCAGGCTGCAGAGACATTTCTTCTACATCTGTTTTTTAAATGAAGATTTTTACAAGGCATTCACAAATGTGAACAAAAAAATAAATTAGCATATTATGTGGATATTTGCCCAGCTGCATCTTGCCAGGCTTTATTTTGGCTGTGGAAGGTGCTGGCTGGAAAAGGGTCAGCATAACTATAACACATTTCTTGGTTCTTGTTTGCTGAGAGACTCCAGACTTTGCTCACCTTTAAAAAAAAAAAAGGCCTTATTCTGGTCTCCTGATGGAGGTAGGACTCAATTAATGGAAACTAATTATTTGGGTTGAGATTGAGGGTGAGTTGGGGAGAGGATTGCTGCTTGAGAATTTACCGCATGGACTCAGTTGAAAAATGCTAAGGTATGTTTCACATTTTTATCTGAATACAATTGCATTACTGATGTTGACCAGATGAAAAGAAACAGTGCACCAGATGCAATTTATACACACACACACACATATTTGTGTGCATTTCTCTGCCTTTGATCTTTATAGAAATATATTGTCCTTCCCGTAGATTCATTTTCACATGAGTTTGCTTGTCTTTTTCCAATTCAAATACGTAGTCCATAACTGAAATTAGTCTGGCAGGGATGATACAGAAAATTGTTCAGACTCACAGGAAAAGTCTGATAATTGCACTTTTTATAGCTATCATCCAATGCAATTCAGTTTCACTGGGCCAGCAACTATTAGCATTTAGTTTCTTCCCAACTGCTATTGGAGAAAGTTTTATAAAATAAAATTTTCTAAGTGTTCCTTAGCCTTTTGCAGGGTACAATTAACCAAGTAACAGACCTTCATTATTTCAAAACCTACATTAGAAATGCTTTTTGCAGGGCATCTTCTGTGCCTGTGCACTTAGAAGTTTTACTGATTTGAAACACATTCTGAATATGTCCTCTACCTTTAAATTCTTTTAACATTTCTTGGTGTATCATTGACCTGTGAGTCTTTTTTTTTTCTTTTATTGCAGCTGCTCAGTGTTTCAAGCACCTTTTTGGCATGTAGTAGGAGCCTTCAAACTCCTTGCTTTAGATGCTGGTGATAGTGAAACCTCGTGAGCCCAAAGCCCTGGCAGGCAGGACTTTCCTGTTCATCTCCAGTAGCTGCCCTTTCAGAGCAGGCTGTAGAGCTCGCAGTCTCCTTGACGGACTTTCTGAATTGTTTCTTCCCTAGGGCAATCTGAAGGAATATGCCTCAGATGACCGCATTCAAGCAAATCTCACCCTTTCATTTCACTTTAGTCAGTTTAAATCTTGCACTTCATGCTGTAGCCAAAGCCTTTAGCCCATGTCATCCTTCACTGTAATACAGATCTGCTCCTATCTCATTACAAGGTGCTTAGCTCTGCTGCAGGGGCTGATATACACATTCACTACACTGAATTATTAAGGTTTTCACTTAAACCAGCAAGACTTACAAAGTTTTGAAACTGTCTTTCACGCGACCTGTAAAGTTTAAATGCTCGAGTTTTCTCTCAACAGTTCATGTTTTTAATATACTCTGTGTGGCACTTCAGATCTGTATAATTATGTGGATTTCATGATAAATATATGTATTCTGACTTTGGACAACTCTGGCTTTATTTCAGCTTGGCTTCAACAAAAACCTAAGGACTCTTTCCTCTTGTGTACATAAACAATGAAATCCTTAAATCTTCCTTGTCAGATGAAAGCCTGGGCATTCCATAATAATATTTTTCATGTGCCTTACAGTAGGAATTATTTTGAGCGTTCAACTTTGCCTTAGTAGGTCAGAGATGATATTCTTTTTATACAGATCTTTAATATAAGCAATATTCTATCTCACCTCTGACTCATAATACAGCAGTTTTCCTTCAAAGCGTAAATTAAAGTGAAGCCACAAAAGGGTCATTAATGGACTTCATAGAGTCAATACTGAGGGTATCGTGTACTGCCTGTTTAATATTAAAAGGAAAGTCAATGGAAGTATGGCCTTAATATATATAGGCTTTGTGAATACCAAGACAGATCAGAAAGTTTAAACTTTGGAGTGTGCCGAGAGATGAAACAGCTTGCAGTGCAGTATAATGTTGGGGTTCATTCCTGTAAACCCAGGAAAATATATGCCTGCAGCTAAAGGTCAGAAACTATTAGTGAGGATTAGGATGGTGTCATCCACTGTATTTCGTACATGGAATTTTAAAAAATTCTAATGCAAGGAAAAGACTTGTAATTCCAGAGCCACCATTTAAACAGTAATATCTAAATCATTGGCTAATCTTCTCCTTCAAAGTAATGAATGGAAAGGCCAGAATGCCATAGCAGAACCTCTACAGAACATACTTTGTGAGAGAACTAATAAGACACACAGTATAACTTTATTCCACTTACAGTATACCAGACTTTTAGAGGACCAATTAAGAGAGACTTAAAATGCAATTAAAGTAGAAATCACTTGGCAACAAGGCATTAGCTATCTCTCCAATCAGCACTGCATTAGGAAGCCTTTAGCAAGAGATTTGCTGGTGGATAAAATCTTTGTGAAGCATAACAGTGAGGCTGAGCAAAAGCCACTGATATGAGGTTAGAGTGGAGCTGGCCTCCAGGGAATGGCCTGGGACTGCCTGTTCTCCTCGATGTGCTGAGATGTAAATGGTGGCAAGTGATGGGAAAGAAAAGCAGCTTCTGAGAGATGGCTGCACTGGAGAGCAGAGGGCACAACCTGAGGGAGCTTTTTCACCCTTCTGATAAATGGTACTGCAGCAGGGAATGCATCTGTTTCTACAACTGACAGTGCAGATTTCTTTTTAATATCGGTCCCTCTTCCTTGGGAGGAGGCAGGCAGTATTGCCATGACTCAGTTTTAGCTCAGTGGACTCCTCACCAGAGGTGCAGGGGAACAGCTAGGCACAGAGAGGTACATCACTGCACTGTGGGCTCCTATCCTTGAAGTCCCCCTTTGTAGTGGGACAAGGTGATATTTCTGTTGTTACTTAAAGATTCTCTATGTTGGAATCTGAGCCTGGGAGTCATAAAATACAAAATTCTGCAGAAGGTAGAAGAGCCCCTTGAACTAAGAAAATGCCAATGGAAGAAGAAAGATTTGGGGGTTTTTAAGAAATAAAATCAAGTAGCAGGTTTGTGTGTGTCAATCCAGAAGAAAGAAGGAAAAAAAAAAAAAATCTGTGAAGTTTACTTTGTGAAGTTAAGAATTATAGCCACAGAGATGAGTTTAAGACCTGGAGATGTGATCCGGGCAATGCTCCTTGCCTGTGGGAGGGTCTGCCTGCCTGGGGCTTTAGACTAAGTTAATCAAATACTGTCATTAATATTAGGTGATGAATGCCACAAATGCAGCTATACCAACAGATGAGAAATGTCATTTTAAATATGTACGCGCTGCTTGGGCATTTAAAGATAAAATGTATGTGTGCATGGGTGCTTTTTGGTACTCTGTCTGCATTCAGAAACTTGTAGCCTGCCTTGTTCTCTGAGGTACTGCTCTGCTTGCGCTGCCCTGTGTCATATGTGTTTCTGTACAATGCAAAAATAGTTTAAATTGTCTGTAACGTATGGCAACGAGCCATGACAACAAACTGCTTCCCACTGTCGCATGACAGAGCTGATCCCTGAACACTTACAGCTGACCATACATCCTCCCCAGCACCAGGGCATGGAATAACAAACCCCATCACTGCTGCTACTGATGAGTGGTAGCAGCACCGGCAACAGGATTCGTATAAAAACAGTCGAGCCAGGAACTGAAAGGCAGAGTAACTGCTCTGTGTTGCGTGTAAAAAAGAAATCCTAGGCAGGATTCATGCACCTCCTTTCTCCATGTGAAGTAGCTGGTAGCCATGTGCTGCTACTAATAATTTGCAGAAATGAACATTAATTTATTTTTCCTTTTCCACTGCTGATTAAATTTCAGACACAACATGGGCGTTTTTTAGCAAAATGGCTCAAGATCTGCGTAATTACAACTGTAATGCATTTTCAAATTTTAATAGCGGATAATTAGATTATATTTTTATGGAGGGAAATACCTTAAGAGAAGGCAAAGCAGAAGCTTGGCCATTTTATTTTAAGCCGCATTATGTGGACAATAAAGAATAATGAAAACATCCACACCCTATCTAAAATGAAAGAAAGGCTGCTTACTGTTGCCTGCCCCTCAGCGCAGCAGAGTTCTGAAAGGCCACATGTTTAACCAAAGCGCTGCAGACCCTGCGCTGCAAAGCCTCGCCGTGAAGCGTGGGGCTGACATTCCAATTTGGAAGCATCGCATAAAATCTTAATCAGTGCAAGCAAATTAGCAGAGGGAAGCTCTTACACCATGTTGATTGTTTACGCTTATCATTTTTAATACATTTTAAATGCTTTTACAGGTGTGCAAATAGGCCTATTACCAAGATAATTTTCTTAATCATAGACATCTTGGATTGAGATGTGACATTCACTATGGTTCCCTTGCGTGCTCTCACAGCTTTTGGAAAGCTGTCTAAGTTTCCAGCACCATCTCTGGTAGAAGTGGTCTCTTGACTGACGTATCTCCAAATAAGCCTTTGAATAGCTTTCCATATTGGCCTTGAAATAATTCAGATGTCAAATTACCTCTCGCCAGACTTCCTGACTCCAACAGGCCCCTTGAATACATTTTTTTTAAAGTATTTAGGGGGAAAATATTAAATTTTTCTAAGCTGGGTCAGGGTTCATAGCATTCGCTAATAAAGCGGCAGGCAAGGAAGATATTTACTTGGGGAGGGCTTTGAGTGTATTTTGTGCAACAGCTGCAGGTTGAGACAGCCTTTAGTTTGTGTTTCTGCGTTTGCATGCCTCCAAGCTTTTGGCATCTTTGCTTTTTTTTTTTTTTTTCCTTCTGTTTTCCTTTCAAAACAAATAAGGAAATAATTTTAGTCTTTTCACACCAAGACTGTTAGCATGGTCCACATATTCAAACTCCAGGTCAAACCATGTCTCAGTTTGACACAAGGAACATACTCCAGCTTCTCATTTTTTTTTCTCTTTAAAATACCCTTACAGCTGGAATGCATTGAGAAGCAAGGAGCACAGACTGTCCCTGTGAACCCTGGTAGACTTCCCTCTACCATGGCACTCTAGCAGCATTGCAGCTCTTTAGCAGTTGCTCTTCATAATGTTTGTACAACGGAGCCAACCAAGTGGTTCTTGCTTTGGTGTGCAGAGGCAGCTCTGGCTTACAAAGCTGCTGGAAAACTGTTCGTTTAAAGATTGTCCTAATTACTGGTTTGTTCTCTCACTGGATATTGTTAGAAATTCCTTATTAACATAGCTCTGCCCAAGGGCCAAACTGTAATATTGCACTGCCCGATGGCTAAATTTTCACCTTTGGCAAAAAATCCCGTGTATGTTTGGTTTAGGAGCACTTTGCAGTGGTGATGGAATGGCCTCTGCCTTTTTCTTTGGAGGGCTAGTGCAGTAACTCCTCGGTTACTCCCGCTGCTCGCAGCTTGCTGCAAGGGCACTTTGTAGGATGGCTTTGTGCAGTCCCATCAGTTGAGTAACATGAAATTAGTAGGAAGCAGGGGCTAACTGGCTGCCTCCTGCTGTATTAAAAACTACCTCAAGAAAAAGGTGCATTGAAATAAAAACTTTTTCACACTGGTGCCTCTGGATGGCCTGGCTGTGGTTGGTTCCCTTCCGAATCTAGCACAGGCACAGGGGTTTTCTGTTAAAGGGTTGGTGGAAAGAGCAGGCTTTCCCTCACTACTCCCAAAGTTGTCTCAGAATGTTCCATCCTTTTGAGTTTTGTTGTTCTCATGCATGAATAAGATGATGAAACAAATTAGTTTTACAAGGACCTTGTTCTCCATCTCAGTGGTGTCACTGCTGAAACCTCACAAGTGGGCATGCATGCCAGGGTGCAGAAAATGCAAATAAAATTCAACTCTGTTTTCATCTTTTCTGTATTAAGTTCATGACATTATAGATACCAGCAAATAAAACTTTATCAAAAGCTTAATTATCTAAAATGAACCCTTTCCAGGAAGGTGTCAACAACATTGCTAGTTGATTAAATATTTCAAATCTGGAAAGAAACTTAAAGCTTCAAATTTTTTATCTCTGTAACATGTGACTGAGTTATCTATATGCAGATGGAAGCTGCTGCCTCTATTTTCAGTAGTGTGAAAATTAAAATAAAGAAGTATATACATGCAGTACATTTTCTTCAAATTAAGCATTAATAATTTGAAAGTGAAACAAAAACAGCATTGAGTTTGTGTGGAGTAAAAAAATTGGTTTTTTTTAAATTGCTCTGATTTAAGTAATTTACAGTGTAATTACACATGTGGAAGGAAGTGTGCTTATTTGCTATCTACATTATTAAATTGGGTATCCCCTTAATGAGGCCCTCTATCTGGTTTGCCCTGTGTGTTTCAGCTCTACTGGTTGTTTCATATGCCAGAACCACTTGAAAAAGTGGTTAGTTGCAGCTTATCACTATTAAGAACATGTTTGCTGCAAGCACGTGATATTTGTCAGGTGGTACTGAATTTGTTGCAGAACCGTTGACCTAAAATGCCCACAAGTATTGTTCCCTTTAAAATAATTTCTTAGCTTTAATCTTATTGTACAATGTAGACTCAAGTAATCTGAAAGGTAAATAATCAAAGAAAAGGAATTACCCAAGACTGTTTACATTGCTTTTAAATCCAAGTCTCTATGCAATGTTAAAGATGCTGTAGTTAATTTTAGAAACAAGCATGTGACAATAGTTATGCTATCAAAAATGTTTAAATTCAATGATTATAATCAAAAAGTAATTATACACTGCATTCAAAAGAGACGGTTCAATGCATCTCGGAGATCAGTTACAACCAAAATCTGTGAATAGAGGCAATGAGCTTGTATGACTGTCATGCAAAGCCCTACCAAATTACTATTCACTTCGATTAACTTTCAGTGACCGTGTCTATAGGCTGCTTGGTTAATGGTTTTCTGTCAATACTGTAAAAATGCTAACCTGTCTTTACACCTAATCAATTTTGAAATGGCTCTTTACATAAATGGTCTATTCCTTTTCTTCATTAAAAAAAGCAATCAAATAGGATTGAAATGAACAAGCAGTTGTAAAAAAAAAAAAAAAAAAAACCAAAAATTTTGAGTCTGTGTATTTTGAAGTAGTTGTCCTTGAGTATTTTCTTCATCACCATTTTTTAAAGGGCATTGAAAATCAATGTTTCACTTCACTATCATCCATCTTTATATACTAATAAATTAAGTGGAAAGCATTGATATTTCTGACTGAGCTTTTAAAATTTACATACTAATGACAATTGTACCCTTGTGACTTTTGATTTCTGTTGCTGTTTACTGACACTGACTAGAGGAAAATTTCAGTCATCTGGGGACCATTTTACCTCTAAAGGAATATGACAGTGTCATATCTCTAGTAGTATTATGCTTGAGATCTTAGCCATAGTATCTCTTGCTGGACTTCTTTCAAAAAACAACATAGGCAGTGAAAATAGTTGAAACATCATGTTGCTCTGTCTCTGTGTGCTCCAGCTGGAGTGATAGGCATTGAAAACACAGCTAATGGACCTGCAGGAAGATCGGTGCATGCGGTGGGTAACCAGAAATAAAAATGCTGTTGACAAAGCAGTGATGCCGCAGTGTGCCCTCAGTAATGCAGCCAGCCTTAGGAGGAGCAGGATCACATCCTGGCATGTATTTGGACGGGGGATTGATGAATATGAAGCTAGGACTGTCAATCCAATCTTATCCTTCCTGGCTATTTTTCCTATGTGTGCAAGTCTCACAAGCAATGTCTGGGCTGTATGATAGCTAAAAAAAGCCTTAAATCCAATGCATAAAGGAAGGAAGACTTAATGGATTCTGTGGTCCTTTTTAAATTTATTATTGAGAACACAGCCTGCTATTACAGCAGGAATTTAAGAGGGGTTGTTTTTAGTGGTGTGTGAATGCTCAAAAAAATTATTTGTGAGGGTTATTTCAAATGAAAGCAGCAAGTGACTCCGACAGTCTTTGCTCCATCTTTGTTCACTTCCTGGGAACACAATGAGCACTTTTTTTGTGTGAAAACATTTGCAGAAAGAACCCGTGATTATAAATTACTGGTGCCAAAAATAGATGGTTGTCTTGTGTGTTCTTTACTGGCATGGGAATCTGCTAGCCTGATGCAGCAGGGAGAGAGGGAAACTGCCACTCAACTTAGGTCAGGAACTGCTGAGCACAAGGAGTTGATTGCACAAAGAACATATATTCAAAGTAATAGTTGTGGTAAAAAACCTGCCAGGAAAGCACCGGCAGCAGTTTGCTGACATGACCCATTTGCTGAGTAATTCTAAGTAGCAAATATATACACAAGCTCGCTCTCTATTTGTTGATAGTTTGCAAACAAGAAAAGGAGTTACATTTGTTGAATCACTTGTTCATTGCACATATCTCAGTAATAGTTAATTTCTATTGTTTATCCTCTGCAAAACAAATTCTTATAATGTTTCTACCGCTTACCACATGGTTTGTTTAGGCAGGCAATATTTATTTTCACTTTCAAACACCTTCCTATTAACACAATGAGTATCAATGCTTAGTTTATTGACTACTACTGTCCATTACTGTGTTAGCTCTCCCCTTTAATAACATGCAGGTGGAAAAACAAACTACTTTGCACTGAGAGATAAAACCAATATTGGCAGGGCAGCCTTGCTGGATTTTCTGCATACAGCAGCATGCAAGTAGGTGTGTTCATGTAAGAGTGTGTAAATACTGTACAGGAATACGATAAGTGAGAACAAAAGTTAATGACAGACAGTATACCAAAGGCCAGATTCTGAAGTGCTTTACTGTACTCTTATTCTGAAAATCTGTCTAACTGAAATATAAAAGACGTTCCTGTGAGTGACTGGACAAGCGTTCATAATTTGGGTTTGAAGGAGTCTCAAGAGGTCTTTTGTCCAGCCTTGTGCTGAAATCGGAGTTAGCTGTGGGCTTGGAAGTGGTTGTCCAGGGGTTTTTCTTTTCAGGTCTTGAAAACCTGCAAGGATGAAGACTGCACAGCCTTTTTGGGCAACCTGTGCTCCTGCTTGACTGGCCTCAGGGAGAAGTTTGTACCTAATTTCCAGTCTATACCACCCCTTGTGTCACCTTTTGCCAACAGTGCCTCATCCTCCTACCATGTACAATTGTGAACAGCCTGGCTCTGGCTTTGCTCTAACCCCCTCACGGATTCTGGGAGCTGTTGTCAGGTCCCACAAATCCTCCTCTCCTCCAGGTTGGACAAGTGCTGCTCCCTGAGCCTGTCCTTGCAGGGCAAGCGCTCCATCCCTGACCATCTTGCTGGACCTCCTCTCCAGTCTGTCAGAGCTTGGACAGTCTGACAGGACAGAAACAGGGACCTGCTGCGCTCACTTCTTTGGAGATGGATCAAGCACAGAAGGCACACCCCTGAGCCCTCCCGATGGTGGCAGCAGCACCCCTGCCCACCTGCTTTTGTGGCTGTAAGCCAGCTCCCCTAGCTGAGAGTGTGGGAGTGGCCTCCAGTGCAAAAACCTCAGCAATTCATTCTGTGTCCTTCATGGTGCTGAGTGGCTCTCTGATTCTGTTGGTGCTTCTCCCTCAGGTGGGTGCTAAACCCTCCAGAAAATGACCCACCTATGACTCCAGTTAAGTTGTGGAGTGCTCACAGCAACATTTTGTAGGTGAGGGGTACTTGTGCCACCTTTTTTGTTTGGTTGGGTTTTTTTGTTTTTGTTCCTGCGAACGAACAGTAGTTCAGTCATAAAGGCTAATTTGCACAGTAATATTGATTGCCTGCAACACGCTCAATTCTAGTTTAGATTCCACAGGATAAAGACACAGCAGCACTGATGTGGGGGGTTTTTTTTCTCCCTCTGGAACTTGAAGGGTGCTGGAAAAGGAAAATACAAAAGAAATTGTGCACCAAGGTACAGACAAACCATATGTTAGCTGCAGCTCTCCCCAGGGCAAGGTGCTAAGTTTTGTTTACATTTTGCCAAGACAGCAATAAATTGCTTGTTTACAGATGACAGGAAGAAATGGGATGTCCTTAAAAGCAAGCTATGCACAGTGATGCAAACAGTGCACAGGCAGATGCACATCTTTGAGCAGAGTACAATAAATGTCCCTTCCTGGACAGCACCCACCCCTCCTCCTTTTTGTGGAGTTAGTCAATCCTGGGGGTCATTATGCAGGATTAGAAAAATATTAAGGCTGATGAAAGTTGGCCTTCTCCAGTTTCCACCTGAATGGTGTATTACGCTATTAGATCCAACTGACCAGGATGTGCCTCGCAGCCCTGTCTATGCGCAGAGGACAGAAAATATGAGAGGTGTGGAGAAGGACTCACTTTCATCAAGTATCAGTTTCCAGGATAGTTTGGAAGCCCACAGCATTATTGTATTACACGTTGCACAGAAGTGTGCCTTGTTCATTTTTTTTAGTGTTTTAGAAATAAAAGACTTTTCTTCCAAATTGCGCTGGGAGGCAAATTCTTCAACAGTGTAATAGAAAATGTTAGACAATATTCCTTACTGGAGCTATTGACATTTTTGGTAGTCGTGACACTTTGATTTTTCTCAAAACATATGGATCAAGCCTGAGTGTGTTATTGGACAGGAAGACCTGATGAAAGGCCTTCCTTTATCTTTCTTTGTATTTTTTTTCCCCTCTGTTTGTTCATGGCTTTCTGTCTGAATATAATCGCGGTTTTCTTTTGCTGCCCAGGGAGTCGTTATTGCCTCACTAAATATTTTATAGTGCACAGTGCACCATACCTGCCAACTGGTTATTATTTGTTATATAAAAAAAATAAAGGGGTAGCTTGTGAAAGGGAGTGTGTGTTAAAATTTCAAAACTACACACAGAATTATTTTAAAGCCTTAAATTAGATGTCAGCCTGGTTTTGGATTTTTTTTTTTTTTTTATTTGCTTGAAGAATGTCTGTTTGTAGTTGGGGGGGGTGTTCCCCCTCTCTTTTTGGTATGTGTTCCTCTCTATGATTCCAAGCACTTGTTTCCTCACAGTTTCGCTTCCTATTTGTTCAAAAGGGAAAAGTTCAAAGCCACTCTGGCAGCTGAGGGAAAAGCTTGCTGAATACTAACCCTCAAGTGTCTGTCTTGTCCTGACCTTGAGAAAGTAGCAGTAAACTGTTCTCTTGCAAACACCACATGTGTGTTTTGTTAGACCAGGTTAGGAGGGGTCAGAGCTCACCTGAGGCTTGGACTGCAGATTTAGACTGCTTTTCAGCAGCATAATGTATTTTTAAAAAGGGACATTCTCGCCTTTGTATGGGCCTAATATAGGCTCTGTTTAAAAACCTGTCAAAATCCCAAGCACACACTCCATAAAATATAAATAAGTACTTACTGTTTGCAGATGTTGCTTGTTTTTCATAATGTTTGTATTTGAAGTCCCGAATCCCCGCTTCCTGTCAGAGCCAGCCCTGTTGCTTTAGTCCATTTATTTCTGAAGGAATGGGAAGAACTTCAAAATGCAATTTCTCAATGAAGACACTTTCTGTCAAACCTGTCAGCGTTCGCAGCACAATTACCTTTTTTCAGACTAAGGCTTGCGTTTATGGCTTTGACTGCATGCACAACCTCTCTTCCCCCCAGCTCAGCTAAAGCAGTTGTTGGTTTTTAAAAGACTCCCACTTGCTATAAATTGTGGCTTTAGGTTCTTTCAAAGCAACAGGATAACTTAGCAGACCTTTTTCCTATTTGCATGTTTTAATTCATTTGATAATGGATACAAAGTATATTGTAGGGAACAATTCTGTCCTGGGAAAAGGGATAGATCGGATTTTTTCCTGTGCAATCTATCAAGCATCTCCCTCGGTAAGGTGAGCTCTGTTGAGCCATTTCTCAAAAGAGGAGAGAAAAGACAGGAAAAAAGAATTGTTTCAGAAACACAGCTACCAGCTCGCCTCAAAAGAACAACAGCTTTTTCTGACCATCTGTCTGAAGAGTAGATGTAGATCATTTTTAGGGGACTATCAAAATTCCACTTAATCCAAGGAGAATTTTCTCAGATTTGGATTGAGCTTCTGTTCTGCCCACATTATAAGAAACAGTGCTTTTGATGGATAGCTTATCTGAGATTACTGAAGGTATTATTTGGGTTAGTTCTCATACCAAAAACTGAAATCATCTGGATGGAGGACCTCACAAGTACTTCTTATACCCAAACCATTTTTGTCTAGGGGAAAGTGTTTTCCGCGTGTGATGGGGTGCGTGGGCTGATGAGAACCACACCGCAAGTAATTCCTGGGCATGTCGCTGAAGACAAGCCATGCACTGCTCAGCCCCCCTCCATAACGCCGGGGCGTTAGAAGTGTGCCTTATGTGTAACATGCATTTCCCCATTAGGTGAGGAAACTTTACCTCCATGTGCCTCCTGTAGCCACCATCTTTTAGAGTAAGTTTCTTTACTGAACTCCCTCCTTTAGCAGTTTAACCTCCCGCTAACGGCAGGCTTTTTAGTGTGCAATGCCACCCCACTGCTGGCAAGGAGAGGGGGAGAAAAAAAGCCTCTCCTTTGTATTACAAATTCAAAGGGTCATTATTCCATCGTTCCCTATGGACGAATGTGTGAAGATTATTGTGGGAAGTTAGTATTTATTCTGAAGCCCTAATATGATCCTCTTGAACATTTTAATAATGCATTCTCTGGGGTCCATGCTGCAAGTGTTTAAAAGGAAGCAATATGCGTTAGTGCTGAATGGCTGCTGCTTCACTGAAATAGTCTTAAGTTATGGGGTTGCTTTTGATCAGTCCCTGCTTAAAAAAAAAAAAAAAAAAAGGCAAAATTCCCTTTGCCCCCTTCCTCACCATCCTAGAGTTCTTTTATCAGTTACATTGATCTAGAAGCAAGGACAAGGCCACAGTATTATATGTCCATGTTTGTTACACTGATTTACGAGTTTCTTAATTCTAAAACCCCTACCTTATCAATGGCCTCAGGAAGTCCTAAACCCCTGATATTAAGCAGAGAAAGAAAATATTTAGAATCAAAATAGGTGGGGTTTTCACTGGAGACAAATACAGGATAAACAGTGTTCACTTGCAATTTGCTGCTTTCTCTGCAATTTTAAAGCTTCCCTAAGTATGTGTTGTTTCTGTAGGGTCTGATTATAAACATATGCGTGGGACAATGCATGTACATGCTTGGATCAGGTCAGTGGAGTTTTCCTCATCTTTAAAGCTCAGAAACCATAAATCAAGATGAAAATATTCCAGCCAAAAGCTTTACCAATTGATACAATTTTAAAATAGGCCGCTGCTAAGGCTTGGGGGAAAGCTGACATGATGACTTTTATAATAGCAGAACGTTTAAGGTTATAGAAATAAAAGGAAGAGGATGAAATCAGTCGCGTTGATCTTAGCCTGCAGGCTCTCTCAGCTAACTCGAAGCTCCAGCAATTATTTCTGCTCTGGCTTTTCCCCCTTTTTTCCAGCAGTCTGTTTGAAATGAAGCAGAACCAGGCATGGCAAGCTTATCAGTGTCGTTAGCTGACAGGGAGCACATCACACCTGCTTTTACTTGCTAGTTTTTCAGGCACTTTATGCCACAGAAGAATGTTGATTTTGTTCTTATAATGTGTAAAGATTCATTTATTTCACCTTTTGAACTTGGCAGAGCCTCTCAGTTTTGATGGGAGTTTGTTTTCATGCTGGCATTTGGAAACCCCTGGCAATTACTGGACTGTGGCCCAAGGCTACCTCGATGAAACGTAGAGATGATCAAACCAAGCAGACTATGGATCTGGCCCACCTAAAAAAAACCTGCCTACCGAAACCCTGTGGGACTAAGGAAGGCTTGGGGGTGGCCGAGGCTCAGATGTGCTGGTGTCACCTTGGTCGTTGTACAGCTGTTCTCAGAGAGAGCACAGATGCTCAGCAGAGCATCAAGCAATGGTAAGGGTTTGCAAAACTGTATTACCCCTGGAAGAGTCCTGGTAGAAACAATAGCAAGGATAGATCCAGAAAGCTTCTCTCTGTACTTACCTGCTACCTTTGGGGGTTTTAATCATACCTGAGTTTTCTAATTTCTCCTTAGAGAAAGCCATGAGGATTACCAGTTACTGCCTGATGTGAAATTATTTTAGCAATTCCTGCCCACCTTGCTATTTAATTCTGTAAGATCAGGAGGATCATAATCCATAATAAGAGGTCTAACCCATTTTTTCCAAAAAACTGTTCCTGTTTGTAGTACAGATAGGTCATTCTTTCCATGCCTTCCAGCCAGGCCCATCTAATCACACTGCTCAAGGAGCAAAGGAATTCATTCACCCAAAGGGTCCCATTACCAGAGATATTCTGTCATCTCCATTTTAAACCTGTGAAAGCCTTATTTTGAGTACTGCTGCCAAATGTGATAACAGGAGTCTTGCACAGCTGAAGAGAGCTCAAGTATCTGAGATCTGTGCTATGTAATTGTTCTTACACAGACCTACTTTCAGTTGCACAATGATGCTTGCAGTATTTGAGCTTGTAGCACTGAAAGCAGTAGGATCCTCTCTGCTGACTTTTAATGAGAAAAGCTCAGATCTTCGCTAAAGCAGGCACTCGAGCAAAAGATTTCAAATGTTTCTTGTAGCTATTGTTATTTTCTAGCCAAACGACCTACCAGTGATGAGTTTGTAACTACCAAATACTTTCAGACCACTGGCTAATAGACAGACATGTCATGTCTAAATTCCAGGTATCCAAGCTAGTACTGTATCACAGCTCTGCTTTCCAGACACAGGCAATCAGGTTTTGAATATATCCTTACTGATGTGTTCCTTTTACAGTTGGTCTTTCAACGTGATTCTCACAGAAGAAATTCAGAATAAATCTAAACCATGGTCCTAAAATATAAACATACCAAATCACACACCAACTTTTGAAATATAAAAGCCAGTGAAAGTGCCAGCTGTAGAAGCATTTCTGGTAGTTGTTTACAGAGAGAATGGCTAAATATCAGCATACATATTAATTTATTTGGTGCACCAGAGATTAAATCCTTGGTCCTATATATATATATGTGTGTGTGTGTGTGTGTGTGTGTGTGTTATTTTGCCCAGAAAGGTTGTAGATGCCCCATTCCTGAAAGAAGTATTCAAGGCCAGGTTGGATGTAGCTTTGAGCAACCTGGTCTAGTGGAAGGTGTCCCTGCCCGTATCAGGGGGTTTGGAACTAGATGATCTTTAAGGTCCTTTCCAGCCCAAACCATTCTATGATTCTATTTTTAAAGAATTCCTGCAATCAAATTTAAATTACAAACCAAAGCACTCAGGTTATTCCTAGACACAAGGGGAACTGTGCCATTACCTGCCAGCCTTGTGTCACCCTTGAAGCAGACAAGGGGGACCTTGGCTCCCTGAATCGCCTTACCCTTCCTCCACTTTATTGGAGGCTGTCAAAAGGTATATTCTCCAGTGTCTTATAGAGAGAGAATCCCTTTCTCGCCATCCTTGCCCAGGAGGACAAGGAAGGCTTAGACCTTTATTTTCTGTTAGATTTATGGAATCATAGAAAATAAGGCTGGGAATGACCTCGGAGAGTTGTCTATTGAAAAATCTCATTTCCAGGGTGGGATGCATGCGGGCAGGATTGGCCCGTTGTCTTAATTTAAAGAGCGCCTGTGACTCCACCTAATGCTTGCTTTCCTGAAAGTAGTGATAAATGTCTTGAAGAACTGTATGAGAGACATGCAGCAGAAACAATTTAAGTGCTTCTTACAGTATCGTGAAACAAAACCAGATTCTCTGTAAGCTGTTTCCATTATCAGCTGTTCTGGGAGGATTTTCCTATCTTTTGAAACACATTACTGATTTTTAAAGTGCCATACAAGCATATTTAATGAATCTGGATATTTTACTGGGTTTTTTGAGACTTGTCAGGATCGGGATTTTTTTTTTTTTTTTTTTTTTTAAACAGAGACTTATTTTAACAGGTGATCATTCAGCAGTATTACTGGACTAATTATTTTTCTGTTTGTGAGGTATTTTAAAGTGATTTGATCTGAAGCACTTAATCCAAGAATGTTTGAAATTGCACCGTTAATGATGTGACTATGGATGAAATGTGAAGTTTGAAAATGGGCATTCCAAGGTTGCTTCTTTTCTGGAGCTTTGCCTGTCCTCTCTAAGGAATGCCTTGCAAAAAGGACAGGGTTGAAAAGCGCACAATATTTACCTACTCCTTCCCCCACAATTTATAAGGGTTCAGATTCTTTTCAGACTATGTGTAAGGGATAAAGAAATTTTAAATGTGCAGGAAATCTTTATAAGTTGACTACTGGTCCACAGGCAGCTGTAACTGTCCAGGATAATATGTTACACACAGGTATAAAATATGCTGCTATGCACCTTTATGGGTTATGTGTTGATGAATATTTATTATATCTCATTATTGCAAAATGTTCATGCAAAAGCGTCTGATCGACAATTATTTTATTATTGTTTATTTATTACCTTTTTTTGCTGTGGCAGGGGCATAACAACTGTCATGCATTTTCCTGTCTGTATTTGGCTTTGGAAAGCTTCTGAAAATTGGTTGAAAATGTATAAATTTTAAAAAAATTACCCAAAGGAAAGTAATCTTTGTTTGACCTTAGGTTATGTTATCTGGTATCCTAATACCACCTCCATTATTCTCTTTGGTCTTTAGTTTATACTAATGGGCTGATATTATGCTGGGCAACTTTAATTAGGGTGTCTATTGCTTAGTAGGCAGCATTTTTGCTTTCAGGCAAGTATGATATGCTGTACAGTAGAGACTTAATTCCTGTTTAGGGAAAAACCATAATACATTTCAGTTGCCAAGTGCATAGTGAGCAACTGCTCAGAAGGGGGGGGGGGGGAGAAAACAGGAAAAAAAAGGTATTCTCTCCTAGATACAAAGCACCCCTAATCCCATTATTGTAAATGAATGATTACACATGTGCATATCAGTGGGAGAATACATTGTCAGGAGATGCCAGAATTATAGATGAGATAGAAATAGCACATAGTGTATAATTTAATGAAGACCCCAAATATTCTTGTGAAGGAAGTTCTCTGGTACTATCAAGTCTGAATCTCTGGATTTTTATTTTTAGTGTCTCATTAGAATTATAGGATAAGTAATCTCTAAGGCTCTATTGCTATATTAATTTTTTTTTTACCTTCAGCGTTTGTTTCATAGCTTTTTAGATTTGCCTTGCAAATGCAAGCTCAGATTTACTGTAGATGACTTTAATGAAAGGTGGGTTTGTGGGTGCACATATATCTCTGGAGATATTTTGTTGAAATGTTGCAGTCCCTAGGACACATCATACAATTCAGTATCAGTGTTACTGACATATCTGTGAAAACAATCACAAAGATAAAGATGGTGCTCCATCATGTGTTCATTTCCATCAAATTAATAATACATGAAGTTCATATAGTACAAAATGTCAATTATTTATTTTTTGTATATGCAAAAAAACAAGAACAACTGTGCAGGAAGAATTCTTGTTACCAGACAATGAGAGTATGAATTTAAAAGATCCCTGGTAATTCTTCCATTTTAAAATAATAATTATTAATTTTACAATACAGTAGGAGATACTATAAAAATATTTGTTTATACTACACTCAGTTGGACATCTTGTGAAAGCAGACTGAGATATAGTCTTTAGTCCTTTCAGAATATACATGATAAAAAAAATAAGGTATACATTACCATATGCCTAATCTTTATGTTAAAGGCATAAAGATGGAATATTTCAGTAAAACAAACCAATGACTTTTAAGTTACAGTAAGACATTAAGACTGGGAAAATTTGGGTGAAAAACAAAACACTGTAAATATAATGATGCTATTGATTTTAATTTTCTGGCTTTCTCATTGAAGAATGAAACATCTGTACAGGATAGCTGATGCAGAAAAGTGAAGGAATTGGAAATCTAAAGCAGATCCAGCAAAGAAGGGTTTTTCAATAGCTTTAAGATAAATAAATTCCATTTTTTAATATGCTTGACTGGCAAGGAAAAAACCACCACACAGATAGCATTAACATTCTTGTATTCCCACGAGTGTATTGTTTGGACATATTTCTCACTGGTATTCAAGTATATGTATGTTGGTCAGTTTAGCCCATTATGCGGCAAAAATGAGTTATTCCCCACTCACAAATAAAAGCAACCACATGAAAATCTCACACCTAGAGAAAGTTGGGGGTTTGGGGGTAATTCTGTGACCATCTCCAAGATTTCTATCTGATTTTTAAACTTGGAATTTATTTAGTATCTTTATGCCGGGAAAACAACAAATAATGTCTAGCCTGTAAGTAATTAGGCTTGTCATTAAGCTGGCTTTACTGAATAAGACAATTTTTTTTTAAATAAAGTCTTCAGCAAAATCATATTTTGCTTTGGTAGCTGCGTTGTCAAATCCAGAACTGGTCAGAGTTGTTATATGGAAAATGCTGACCAAACCAATTTCTTTGGGATTGTAATCGGATTTTCTGTGGAAGTTTAGTATTCGGTAGAACTGAAAATAAAAACACTGAAAATTTTCAGTTTTGATATATTAAATAAAGCTACAAGAGAACTTAGATGGCATATCAAAACAAAAACCTGAGTTGCAATGCAGACAGAAGAACATAGAGGAACTGGAAATTCTGGAGAGGTTTTTTTTCCCTTTTTGCTGTGTCTCTTGACTTAAATAGCTGTTTGCTTTATCTCTGTGGTTTCGTCTTCTATCTCTACAATAGTGCTGTGAAGATTAATCCATTAATGATTGCAAAGTGCTCATATTAATAGTGCTGTTGTAGTTGTGATAGTCTTAGAATAAAAGTGAGGCGAGATATTTAAGAAGATTCAGTATCTTATTAGTTATAGCCTTTATAGTTATATGAGACATAATTATGGAGAAATAGATAAATATTTGGGCACACAGACCCATTTTTTTTCATGTCTGAAATACAAGAAGCAACCATGATGCATTCACATAAAATTTTCTGAAATTCATCTACCCAAAATTCATCCATCCAGCTCCTAACACAGCTTTCCGCCATGTAGGCCCAGGCAGGGCTGCTGTGAAAAGCTGTGGGAATACACAGCATTGCTCCTACCAGAACATTTACAAACCTTGATGTAATAGTCCTAGTAGCATATGAGCAAGAAAAAGAGCGTGGGTGGCATGTTAAGGGTCTTGTGCTACAAATTCCCATTGGAGTGAGAAGTTAGAGACCCACTCACAGGGGGGATAGTCAGTGGAAAATACAGCCAGGGTAGTTTCTATTGCTCTACACAGGAGGTACTGCTGACAGTGCTGACAAATATTTAAAATGCTTCATTGCCAGCAACAAAAGGATAATTAAGTCAAGATATATGTACATTTGCATTTGTGTGAGAATCTTTGCTGTTGTATTTGATGTTTTGAGACAACAGGAGACAAGGGTAGGAAAAAGAGTAAGAGGGCAGAAGCAGAGGAGGAAGAACTGGGGGAAAAACACAGAAAGGTGAAAGATAAGAAAAAGAACCAAGATTAACAAAATCAAGAGGAAATGTTTAGCAAAAAGGAATAAAAACTGGAGGAAAAAAAAAGAGGAAGAGGATGAGGAAAAGGGGGGGAAAGAGTAGGAGAAAGAATAGAAGGAAGAACAGGAAGACTGGGAGAAGTAGTTGGACCTGATCTTAAGGGTCTTTTCAAACCTAAATGATTCTGTGATTCTAAATCGGGATACTCATAAGTAGGAAAAGAATATCCTCAAATGAAGATCAGTTTTCTCTTAAAATAAAGGAATGATATTTAGTGAATCTCTGGCAAAAGGGATTAAGGCAAGTTGTCATGTCTTATTTACAGTATTCTACTGTCAAGGAACTGTAGTTATGGACTGAAGTGCCTCTTTGGACTCAAGAACGTCTGTGCTTGGTGCTGTACGAACACATGGCAATAAGGCAAGTTAGTCCTATGAGCCAAAAAAAGAAAAAAAAAAGAGATGCAGACAGTGTTAAAGGGTCAGAACACAGAGACACAGAGGTCTTTACACAGCTGAGCCACCAAGGAGCTGTCACATTCTGTATGGGTGCGATGGCAAAGAACAGCTTTGAGAAGGAATTTGGTGAAGATCTTTGCCATCTCATTCTTCTGAAGGCCAGATGGGTTCTATGTGGGTGAGGAATTTTTTCTGTGAATGCCTAGCACCATGTGATTGATGAGGTGCATTTGGGGCATGGAGAGTTGCACATTAGGGTCTGATGACAAAGGTACAGCATCTGCAGTGACAAGACAGGGAGGATACACTGCAGCAGGACAGCTGGCAAACCTAGGGCAGGGAGGAAGCCACATGTGGACACTGCCTCCAACTTCTCTGCTGGGTTCAGTTCTGGCTCTGAAGCTTTAAGGAGCTGATCCTACAGAAAAGTGATGGTCCTTTAGATTCCAAAGAACCTAAGTTATTTATAGTTGATTCTAAGTGCAGTCATGGGATCCATTCCTGCAATCTCTCCTCATGCAGCTAATCAGGGCTCTGACCAACAGGTTTACAGTTGTGAACAGGACCACAGACTAGCTACTCACTAGCTGGTTGAAAGCTTGGTAGGTTTTGTCAAGTTTGTGAGGTTTTTTTTTGTGAAGGAGCACAGCATAGTAACTTTAGGGAGCTGTAATGCAGAGAGAGGGGGAGAGCACAGGGTCACTGGGCCTGTCTAGCTTCTTTGAGGGTAGACACCTTGGAAAGCTGTGAGTCACTGAAAACAGGATTCATAACGTCCTGATAGCATTCAAGATGATTGAAGAGCTTTCAGCTGCCAAAGAGCATTCAGCTGCCAGTTCTTGCGTACAGACACTGAGTGTAATATGTTAGTGATGTGGAACTACTTCTTCTTAGTAAAGCAACTCCTTGGTAGGATGTAGCAATGAGTCGCGGGCTAGGTGTTGCAAAGAGCAGAGCTGGGAGGTAAAGCAGAGCTCTCTTGCAGCAGCCGCGCTATCATTAGTGAACTCGTACACAACATCCCATGACACTTCTTTCATTATACAGTGAGTCTCATTGCCCTTCTTAAATACTATAACTTGTCTGGAGCTGGATACCTGTGCTGTGGTTGAGGGAGGACCAGGCTTAATTCCTTACCCCAGTCATGGTGGATTTTCCACACACACATACTGTTCTTGTACTAGTGTGTCACCACTGATTTTGATGAGTTTCTTCTGATTTGTACCATTGGATAAAAAGAAACAAATCTGTAAACTAATACTTCTGGAATAATTTTAAAAAACATGTCCTCTATAAAGATTCTCTGTATATATTCAGAAAATGTGTGTTCCTAGATTATCAGATTAACCTAAATTAGAATATGTAAATTTTTTAGATTTCTAGTTATTTCACTTTATTAAAAAAAACCCCAAAAAACCAAAAAAAAACCCCAACTCTTTTCACAACCATTGCTATTGAGAACCAAACTGAAAATATAGTTTTCACCTCTTACAAATACTTACATGAAACTATGGGACCAAGAAATTTTTTTTTTATTATTTCCTGAGTAAATAATGATTTTTGTATGTCAAATTTCTCTGTTTTTTGGGGTGGTGGTGGGGGGAGGCAGTGAGGTTTCCCTATTCTCTTTCCTTGATACTTGATAAAAATTATCAGGGTCCACAATCTCTGACCATGCTGATTCAATCCAATCCACCCACCATTTAAAACACTGTAGAAGGATGGTGCAGAGACAACCCAACAACTGTCTGGAATGGACACCCCCAGCCCTTTGGGACTGCAGCTCAGGTACTCACTGTGACAAATATCTCCAGCACAAACGCTTGTGTTCATTTACTACAGTCTCCATCTAGGAAAATCTTTTGCACAGCGATTACTATTAACATTTCAGCCCCACAAAAAAACCACATTATAATTCTATTTTTTAAATCAAACTTCCATCCACACAAAATTCCCAGTTTACCAGTAGGAGATGGACTTTCAAAGCTATTAATACTTTTGAGTTATGAGTGGCTTAAAAATTATTAACAA
This sequence comes from Megaceryle maxima, assembly GCA_024605025.1. Classification (NCBI taxonomy): domain Eukaryota; kingdom Metazoa; phylum Chordata; class Aves; order Coraciiformes; family Cerylidae; genus Megaceryle; species Megaceryle maxima. Next base: position 71,726 of record JANHGN010000616.1, on the reverse strand, counting down.
GGAGCAAAATATTATGGATTCCTTTTATGTGCCTATGCTTTTCAAGTCTCTAAGGTCACATTTGCAAGCTCTTTATTCTACGTGTTTGGACAAGCTATAATCTGGAGTCAGATCATCAGATAATTTACATTTTCTCAGCTGCACAGTTTAATATGAGAAACCTTTTTCTTAAATGAAAAGTTACCATTGTCACAGAATACTGTGGCTCCAGAAGTTCAACTATGAGAACCACAAGCACTGCAAGACCCTTGATAAAATGATAACATTTGCAATATCAGCTTAATCTGTTTGGAAGAATAACTTGGCTTGGTTGGTGGTGCATGTGCTCTGGATCCTGAGCTTTGCTGAAGACAATGGCAGCAGCCCACCAGGGCTCAGCAAGGCCTGATAATGTCAGGGTATGGATGGAAAAGCAGATGTAATCTGGAGCAGGCCTGCCGGTGAAGGGGGAGGGCAACAGCAAGCTCAGGTAGTCCTATTCCTGTCCAGGATTTCCTGGGTTGAAATGTATGCTCACGTGTAGCACAGATGGTCTATGCATTTGTGACAAATCTATGGTATGCAAGACCTACAACATGTGTCCTGTACAGCTCATGGGTGCTCATGCTGTACAGTTGATCTCTACTTGCTGGGAGCCATTTGTTCGGCATTTCTGGATGTCCATCAGCTTGGCAGTAGTTACTGCTCTGACTTGGTTACCAGAAATCCTGGAACAATGTCCAGAATTTTTACATTCACCCCGGGCAAAATTTCCAAGTGGAAAAAAGCAGACAAGTCCATGGCAACACCATCATAGCCTGACGTAAAATTAACACCTGGTAAATCTGTCCATACTTTTAATATGTTATTAGTTTTAAGGAGGTAAAAACTCAGAGTGTATTTTGCAAAGATAACCTGCCATATGAAGAAAGAAGAACCCACAACTTTTTAATCTGAAGTGACCAGGTAGAGTGATTATATTTGTGCATTATATGCTCTTAAGGGATAATGTACCTGCTTCTGGTGCCCCCTTCACGCTAAACAGCGCTCTAGCAGTGATTTGGGGCTTTTTGCTTGAGAAATTACTTTTTTTTTTTTTTTTTTTTTCCGGTGGGGGTAAAAAAAAGAGTTTTCCTGTAATTTAGAGAAGATTTTTTCAATACAGAATGTATGGATCTTTCTGTAATACCACTGTATTGCCTCTGAGTGTCTCTATAGTTCATCTCCTCCTAGCAAGCAGTTAAGCAGGAATAATGCAAGAGAAATGAGTCACTGAAATTTATTGGTGTCAGCTTTGGTTTTGTATTCATAACATCTTTTACTGTTATTTTTAAGGATATTGCAGGTTGAAACAAGGGAGGATCAAGTGTCCCAGTTGCGCTTAAAGGAAGTAAATCTTTAAGAAATTATTGTGGAACAGATGTTAAATAAATGGTTTTGAGTTAAGATCTGTGACAGAGCAGCATACCTAGGGAGAAGAATAGCAAAAAACTTACTGTGACTTAGACCTATCACTGATAAAGGGAAAATGGACTTTTTTTTGTTGTTGTTATAACTACATAATGCAGGTAATTTAACACAAAAGTAGAAAAATGGATTGTTGAGTTTAGAACAGGAATATGATTTTAAGCCAGTGATCACTTATTTTAAGAGAGCATCCTAACATCCATCAGGCCTGTCAGGTGAAGAAGGGTTTCAGTGGTTTTTGGTGATACACAGCACTGAGGGTGTGTTGGGAAGAGCTGAGAGTACGGGGAATTGTGTGTAGCTTTATCAGATTGGAAAACTCTGAGGACGAGCATTCTATTTGCTATCTGGCTGTTGATGATGTTTAATACAATCAATATGTCTATCAAAAAAAAAATTTTTTTGCACATGTAATTTTTGGAGTGACCTATACATATAGAGTAATATGTCATTGAAGTAAATGGCCTAATGAATAACCAAACTCCTCTATAGAGGGGAAGAAAATTTCAAACACATTAAGCAGGCAAGACATACTAGTTTGTCTCCATTTTGCACTATTTCTTGTTAGTTCTAGTCCATAATACAGACACCTATGTACATGTAAGTGTTCACAGCTTCAAAACTGAAGTCTTGTTGGTTTTCAGTCTTATATAAATAAGTTTATCAGGAAGATATTTCATGACCTGCCTGCTCTCAGGGCAGTTCAGCACAAGGCACAACACTTACGTTGTGAGCCTTGCTCATACCTTACACCTTTACAACTGAGCTGGCTGTTCACAGGCATAGCAGCAAATCTTTTGTTTGTAGAGGCAACTGAAATATTAACAAAATGGAATTTCATGTTGTTAAGATGTTTTGTTGCTGCTGTATTGCATATTGACCCACTTTTGTGTCATACGTTGCGTGCAAAGATCACTATGGTGAAAAAAGAAAGGTGAATTTGTGCTCCTTGGTCTGATGTTTACAGTAGAAATATTTCCCAACCTCAAAACCAAAGCCTCTCATGAACACAAAGAACAATTAATGCATTCATCCAAACCTGGAGATTGTAAATACTTAAGCTGTTAAAGCTAAATGAGTAGTGTTACGGCATAAAGAGAAAGACATATCCAAAATAGTTTACCTTTGGCATGGAAGTAACACTGGCTACAGTATATACAAGAAAGAGAGGGTGAAAGATGTAGCTTGTTTCACATTGGTAATGAAGGTTCAGTACTTTCAGCTTGACAGCATAGCAAGTAATTTTAAAATAAAAATCTACATATTAATTCCTCCCAAAGAGACTTATGTACCCTTCAGTGAGGAAAGTAATTTGGCTTGTAATATATGAAAACATACCTTATTCCGCTGGTTTTGAAAGAGCACTTGGTTCATGACTTAAGGCAGGGATGTGGTCTTTTCATTGATAACAAATACTATGCATTGATAATAAATACTGTGAGGTTAGACTGGTGCTAACAGTTTTAAGTACTGGTCATAATGAGAACAACAATATGGCTGAAGAAAATGGGATTTCAGGGTTTGAGACCTTAGGAAATTATTTTGTTTTGCCCCCATCCTGCACCCAGGGCATCCCTGCATGTCTGAGAACAATGTGGCATTCTCAATGTTCACAGAGTTTTGCCTGTGGAGATCGAAATGCAAGATTTGCTTGCATTACAGCTATCTCTGTTCACATTGGGCAACTGTTTACTCCACCAGATCTCTCCTTCTGGGGAACCCACCCAAGGCAGTAGACACGGTCGGCATATCCTCCTTTCTCTGGTGTCCCACAGAGAGACTGCTGCAGGTCATCAGTGTCAAGGGACTGACTGTCCTGAGGGGTTGGAGCTGTTACTTTTGCTTGTATGAACACATCTGTCTTGGCAATAGTCTCTGTTTCGTCCCCAGCACAGATTACATGTGCCTGGAAGAGAGAGAGACTGCTCTGCAACAGGCTTCTTGCAAGTGCATTGTGAGTAAAAGTCCACCTCACTGCTGAGGTGTTTCTGTGTTTTATGAGACTGGCAAAGTCCTTCGTCCTGGTCAGAACTGGGCTAGCTGGCTGACAATGAGCAATACCTCTCCATCACTGCTACTGAAGTATAGCTAGGCCAAAACATTCATTGCCCTAGGAAGAGCTCCCTGCCTACTTTAGACTGCAGAAACAAAGCGGGGCCATACTGCAGCCTGGCAGATGTATGCAGTGACTTACAGAACAGAGGAAAGCTTCAGCACGAGTCCAGTGCTGCATCATGACAACACAGCAAAAGCTAGTGTTGTAATACTGTGTGCATTTGAACTTTTCGAAATGTACTTGGGTGTATCGAAGCACTAGCCCACATGCGTCCGTTTCAGTGCAGTTTGCCTGATAGAAACCTGTTGTTTGCAGATGACCGGTCTCTTAGTCACCTGCACTGGGAAAAGAGCGACGTGTGCACTTCTAGGTTGCATAATGCAGGTACAAAACATCGTGACTCAGGCATGGACTTGACAAAGAGAGACGTGAGTTAAGCGTAGTTGCCAGATAACTGCGTGTATGTGCTTATTTGAAAAGACTTCCCCAGGTTTTCAGAAGCCACCAGCTGTTGATCAAGTCTGCTTAAAATGTATGCTAAGCATTTCTGAGACAGATTTGTAGAAGTCCTGAGCGCTAAGCTCTCCCTCTGGAACTGAAAATCATTCTCTAATTTATTCTTTTGTGGGAAATGTTCATGTGTGCAAATACTGTAAGTTCACGAGCAGTATTTATGAGAACCAAGTGGCAGGTTAGATGTCCAGCTCCTTGACATGCACATGTGACCCGATGGCCCTGTCCTACACAGTACAGAGGACCTTTATATCCCAGCTTGAATGGTTGTTGAAAGCAATGGGAAATGTAATGGATAAGGGGCTCAGCACATCAAAACAGGAGACCTGATTTGTGCATAGGACAGCAGTCATCCAAAGATTAAACAAACATGTCAGAGATAAAATTTGCAAGATGCAAATTGTAAAATTGGAGAAAGACTTTCCAAGAGCACTTATCTATTCTACAAAGTAAAAAAAGAAATTCACACACAGACTAAAATATTTTTGCCATAGTAATTTATATTATACTACATTATGATGCAATCTTTTTCTAAAAATGAAAAAAATACAAAATAAATCTGCAGAAGGAATTAATTACTTCCCAAATTTCAGGTTTGAAGCACAAATCATTTGATTACAAAAGAGCACTTGAAGCCTCTAATGTATCTTATTTGCTTTGCCTTTGCGTAATTTAAGAACCCAATTGACATTTCTTAATTTGGTATTTTATGAAATTCCCTCCAGGGCCAAGCACTTTCCTTCCAGATTTCCTCCAAATACAAATTTTTCTGTGGCCAGGTTCTAAGCTCTTGACACAAGTTTAACAATAGCAATACAAACATGTTACTCTAAGGATCCCGTTCCCTTTAATTTTCCCCTTTGTCACATTGCAAGCACAGACAGAAAAGACGAGCCTCTCCATATGGGGTTTTAAAAAGGCAAAGATGGAGCCACATCAGAATAGATGCTGCCAAGGGCTGAGGCACTGGGAAATCTAGAGCTGAGCATGTGCCAAGGCTGTTTGGAGAAGGCACTTCAGGCCTAGAATTTTTAAGTGTTGATTTCATTCCTCAGATTTCCCCGTTAGGTCTGAGCAAAGGTGACTAGATAGAAGCAGCAGATAATAATAGCATGATCATGTGGAAAAAAAATTAATGTTAATCTTTGTAGTAATATTGCAGCTATCACTGGGATATTCTTATTTATTTTGGCCTTGAACTGTTAGTTGTGGAGCAAGACCTCTTGTTACAGGTTTGTCTGAACACAGAATTAAAAAAGAAGTTCTAAAACTGAGACTTAAGAACAAGTGCAGGTAATCTTGCTTTTTGCAAGCTGGCTCTGCTACTGCCTTTTGTCATCACTTAATGCTTGCTCACCCTCTTGCTTAGCTGAAATTTGTATGCAAGAAAAGATGCGTCAAAGTCAGCAATTAAAGTGACTTCATCTAACTTGTTCAGACAGTTGAAGTAGCCATGCTTGATTTTGCTTAGGAAATCATTAGCACCTTAACGGGAGGCAGGAAACTTTGATCAAGATAGATGCAGGTCAATATAATGTGTAAAGATTTTATTTGGCTGTGGTATTGGCACTTGGTAAAAGAACTGGTTTATGGCCAGTTCTCTCAGAAAGTTTGCATAACTGTTCAATGCTGGCCTAGTATTTTACGTGGGAAATAATACAAGCAGCATTTGGGTTATGGTTTCTATTACCTTTTTTCCATATTTTTTTTTCCCTCTGTAAAACCTGTTTATCTGTATTTCAGGGGGTTATTTATGAGTAGGTGCATAACCAGATCCAGTCAGTGGGATATCCCAGTGAGCATGGAACTGACCAGGGACATCTGGCTTAGGAAGATGAAAACAGCCAAGCTGTGAAACTGGGGGGACACAGCTGGGCAGACCCAGCTGGGCTGTCTTGCCTGAGCTGAATGGGGTTAGGAGATTCAAGATCTTCCCACGCAGATATACTCAACTTACTAAAGGTCACTGACTGTTGTATCTCCTGGCACAACAGTGTGTGTTTCTCAGTTGTATTTTGTTAAGATTATCCTCTTTAATTTAAATACGGTGTATTTTCCTAAATCGATGTCTTTGACAGAGCAGGTGAGGGAGCAGGCAGACGACTCAGTAGAGGTGAGAAGAAGTGGGGAGACACCCAATATCTCCTAATCTGTCTCAGCTGCAGCCTGGGGCTTAGGCATTAAAAGTCCTTGGTTTTTAACTGAGCTTAGTTCACTTGCTTTTTCAATGCCATAGCAAATTAAGTTCACATCCTACCTTAATCCAGAATTAATTCCTTACTACCTTCTCAAGGTATTTTCAAGTTTGACCACCAGACCACAGATTGCATTGCCTGGCTAAAGGATGCTCACTTTGCATTAAAACTGTCCATCCCTTGCTCTCAGATGGGCACAGACCATTCCTAGTACCACATGAGGATACTGTTGGTAAAGGGGCTTTCTCTTTGAGTTGATCTGTATGTAGCCTTGGGGGAATAAACAGTAATTTTCTTTGTTTCAGGCTGGAGTGTCTGTGTTGATTTGGTTTCAGGTGCAGAAGTAGCCTGGATGAATAAGTGCTACCTTATTCCTGAAATTGATGGCTGGAGACCATACTTATGCAGTACCCTCATACCAAAATGCTGAAAGTATTAGTTCATCTTGAGGGTAATAAAGAGAATTTTCTTTTTTTAAAATGCACTTTAGAATTCTTTAGGATGTTTGAGCTGGGACAAGGGACTCTTGAATTCCTCTCGTTTTGTCCAGTCTATGTTGCTTTAAGCTGGTCTCTTTTGTCAGGAATCTGTTACTGCAGTTCTCCAATTGCACTGGGTCTGTACAACGTTTCCTTTGGAAGACAGGCATCTGCAAATCTTTATTTAACTTGAAGATACCTTCACATAAGAGTGTTTAGTGTTCTCAAGGGAAAGAAAGCTTAAAAGGAGGGTAGGTTTAGGTGAGTACGCAGGTTGGCATGAATAATTAAGGTATGTAATAGCAGAGAAACTTTAAATACCTCAGCAAATGTGTCAGTGCATGAAGTTATACAGTGCTTTGGTGACTTGGTCAGTTTTGAATTTACATTAGGCTCAGCTCTGCAGAGCATTGCAAGGGAGTGAAATCCTGAGCTGGCTGCAGTCAGCACTGCTCAGCTCAGTAGTACTTGTGCCCCTTTCTGGATTTAGCTCATTCCCACTATGTGAAGAGAATACTATTTACTCAAGTGGACATTGCTGTGATTACTTAACACTTACAATGCACTTTTGGGGTGAAGATTCCAACTTTGTCAATTTCTATGAGTTTCTCTATGTCTTATGATAACTGATGCTTTTCTCATGCCCCAGCTTCAAGATTTCATTTAAAATACGCACACAGCCTATCTGGTTGTGGAGAAAAACATAAAATAATTTGTGTAACAAAGCTAGCACCAGAAAAAAAGGAACGAAATCCAGAATGCATTTCTTTTTTTCAGAAAGTTTGTGACTTTTATTGTAATGATTAAAGGAAGGATAGTTGTGCTGCAATCAACAGAACCCAGGTATTGCAACGAGTGTTGCTTAATATAGAGAATCCATATACTTAGAGTAGCTAGTACCTATTTTGAAAGCATGCTCAAAGGAGCAGAAAAGCTCAATAATTCGGTAAGCCTGACACCTCAAAGAGGCTAGGAATCCCTCCTCTATAGTAACTAAAGGAGGACTTATATGCATATATACTGCATCTTTTCAAAGCACATTACAGCTCAGCTATGATGTGAGCAGCCTGACCCCTGAAGAGAGGATAAGGATACATCCATACCTCCTACTGGCAACGCATCCCCTCCTGCTGCCCAAAACAGAGAGGCTTTCAAAGCCAGAGAGCCCTGAGTTACCCCAAATCCAGTGTTCTGATAATAAGAGTTAACCATCACTTGGAGTGAGAATAGTCCCATTGCTTCCAAATCTGTCTTCGTTGGCTTTTCAACCTTAGTAAGATCCAAGGCTCAGATGGAATGAGTCAGAGAATGAAAGAAAGACCAGAAGAACATGGATTAACCCCCCCGATTTCCCCCTCCCATTCCCGATTTGCATCCTTTGAAGTATTCCACTTTTCTCCCTTTACATTAAAAGCACTGGGGACAGAGGAAAAGCAATAAAATATTGCCAAATAACCCCTCACAGCTACAAATAATAAATATTTCATATTTTGAGTTATTTATGTTTTGTGTGTTCCCAAATACCATTTAATTTCTTCCTCTCTTCCCACTCCCTCTAGCTTTAATTAAGTCTCATTCCTTGCCTGTCAAACTTCAGTGCCCCTTTGTAACAGCTTGCTTCCAGGTGAGTTTCCCTGGGCTAATGCAGTCCTTGGTTTGGGTTTTAAGAGATTCTTGGTAAGACTGTCTCTGTGGTCCAGCTCTGACCAAGTGATTAACAAGGAATTTCCACTTAGTGCTTCTCCCTGCCTCACAAAATAGAGCTGGCACAGAATAAAGTAAAATAAATAAGAAGCAAGCCAAATAGTATAGAAGAGGGATCTCAAATTGTCTGAAGTGTCATCTGCCTTGTATCTGCTATGAAAATGGTAGGTGCAGATTCCAGCTTTAATGTGCAGGCTTCCCACAGACTGGTTTTTATTCTTCTGTCACACATCTGTTATTTGGCAACAGGTTTGTCTCAAGCACTGAGCTCGCTCCTTGAGCTGGAGCCGCCTGTGATCGGTGTCTCCCCAGCTGGTCAGATCTGTTGTGGCTCAGGGTCCCACCACTTCCTTTGCTGTCTCTAGAAAGTTCCCACCCTTTCTATTTAGCAAGAGTCTGGATTTTCCCTGCTTTAAATGATAGTACAAGTCAATAATCTGTACTAATCTCAGAGTATTAAATTAATTGTCTATCAGAAGGTATTAAAAGCAATGACAGATTAATTTTTGCCCTGTATACTCCACAGCAGAGAGACAAATTTCTCTTATACAGTAGCTACTCCCGTTAACTTGTTATCTCTAGGGAATTTCTTTGGGGTCAGGTCCTTGCTCGTGCCAGTGAGTTCTCAGTGGTAGGACAAATGTAACTGTACATATGAAATACAGGGCTTTGAGCTAGAGTAAACTGGATAGTTCAATGGGGGAAAATTGCTATATGTAAAAATTACAGCAGTTTGTACTGTGATTGTACTCCTGTTCAAAGTCTTTCTTTAATCCTACTGACACTGTGCAGCCTCTTCCTTGCTATTTTATGAGCTTTTTAAAATATATATCAGCCAATTCAGACCTGCTAAAGGAAGAACCCAGTTTGTGATCCCACTGGAGTGTGAGGGGAGTAGGAGCAAGGGGAGAACATAACAGGAATGGAAATTGTTGACTAAAATTCCTTTTCTCTTCCATCTCCACATTTCAACTAGTTGGGGTCCAGAAGTCCCCCTTATTCACAGCCACTGTTGGACATAGTCTCCTCCTAACAAACTTGTCACAAATGGGTCCTGGAGGTAAAAGCTGATACGAACAGGCTGACCTGCATATTCGCCATGCTCTTTCTTCATTACTCCCTGGGTGTTGCTACAACAGTCTAGTGTGAAATGAACACATCTTTCACTCAAATATTCTGAAATATAAATGAAAAAGTCAGTTCTACAACTCATGTGTTTTGAAAAGCCTGTGCAGGGTGAAAAACTGTATAGGATTGTGTCAGAAAAGAAGTAATCCATGGTGGGCTAGAACCATAGATTTATAAGTAGGTGGTACCATTTGTATGACATACTCTTCTATATTGTGCATTATCTACTATGTTACACATTAAGACTTCTCTGTATCTTTTACTTGAAAACTCTCTCAATACTTTTTCCTGATGAAGAGCTGCTGCTCTTAATCTCAATCTCTTTGTACCTCTAATAAAGCCTGCTTTCTCCCAGGCAATCTCGAGGCATGCTGGGACCACGCAGACAGCCGTGTCCTCTCACTCCAGCGCTGGCCTATGACCTTACAAGTAGGGTCAGTCAACATGCTACAAAGCTTTCCTCGCCGTTTATCAAATAACAAAGCAAACCAAATTACATAGTTTCTATAGCAGGCCACTACAGTATGTAAACTGCAGAGAGGGCTTACACTGCTTGCTCATTCTGCAGTGCCGACAACATGAAAGGCCCTTTCGTTCCAGTGCCCAGAGCCTGTATTTGCCTATCTCACCTATTACCAGGCAACAAAGGGGCTGCAGAGGTTGAGCAAGCAAATGGAAAATGAAAATGGAAGAAAAAACAATTGCCCGGCTTCGAAGAAATGTTTGTCTAAAATGTATGCAGACGTGTCTCGGGCAGTTTATAGGTGCTGAGGGCCCCTTTCTCCAGCTGGGAGCTGCTCTCCCTCTGCAGTAATAGAGTCAAAGAAAGGTTGAAGCAATGTCTCCTTTTACTGTATAATCTATTTAGTCTCCTAACTGGTGAAATGCTCAATAGCTGTCATGATTAATCAATTATATTAGTATTTCATCTTAGGCAGTCCCAGTTGTGCATGTCACTACAGATGTGTTTTCAGAGATGTGCAGCAGTATTGCCAGTGCTGCCAAAATCAGCTTTCCCAGGTTGGAGCTGAGAGAGCATATCACCAGGTGAAGTTTGTCATTATTCAGAAAGTCTGCTCAAAACTGCTAATGAGTTAAGCTGTGAGAGATTTCCTCTTCAGAATCTAGTTGCTTTACTCAAAGAAGCTTCTGCTTCTGGGTGTGGATTCCCATTCCCTGTCTCTTCCCAGCATAACCACCTTCGCTGCTGTCCAGGTGAGCAGAGCTGGTTTGGCATAGACCAGTTATATAAATGGTGTCAGCAAGTGCTGTTCATTTTGCCTGAGCTTTATCAAGTGTCTGTACCCTCTGCTACAGAAGCGGTCACAGGCATTTAAGGTTAGTCAGCTGTCTGCTGATGGAGCTGGGCTCACAGCCTAGGGATGAGGTGGCCTGCTGGCTTTTGTGAAGAATAAACTTATTTTGTTAATGGTAGTAAGGACTTCTGTTCCCCCTCTGCTCAGCAGTGGTGAGACCACATCTGGAGCGCTGTGTTTGCTCCTGGACACAGAAATAGTAGTACAACAGATGTGGGCATATTGAACTGAGTCCAGCAAAAGGCTACAAAAATTATGAAGGATTTAGAGCATTTCTTGTATGAGGAAAGGCTCAGAGCATAGGGATTTTTCAGCCTTGAGAAGAGAAGGCTCAGGGGGACCTCTTCACTGTGAATAAACACCTAATGGCATGGGAAGTAAAGAAGATGGAGGAACAGACTCTTCACAGTGGAGACCAGTGAAAAGAGCCAGTGGGCATAGGCTGAAATACAGGATATTGTGTTTAAACATAAGAAAACCTTTTTTACTGTAAGGGTGATTGAACACTGGAGTAGGTTGCCCATGGAGGTTGTGGAGTCTCCACCCTTAGAGATATTCAAAAGCTGACCAGACATGTTCCCAGTCACCCTTCTCCACCAAACCCTGCTTGAACAGGGGGGTTGGACTAGATGATTTTCAGAGGTCCCTTCCCACCTTATCTGTTCTGGGTGATTCTGTTATTCTGCAGTTGCAAAGGGGCACATGGTGAGCATGGAATCTCCTCTGAATCTGAATTTCAGTGCTGTTGAAGAGCTTCTAAGGATGCAAGAGATGGAACATACATGTGGAGGACAAACACCCTCCCTTTGAGAAGGAGCTAGAATGTAGCGGTACGAGGAGATCTGCATACAGCCACAGAGAAACTTCTCTGACTTTTTTTTGAATCAGCGAAATGGTTGTTTTAATGGAAGGAGCTTATCTAGGCAGAAAGTAGAGAATCCTTCCCAAGGAAACAGAAGCAAGGGTTGAGTGCAGCTGGATGAATGGTGATTGCACAAGAGTTGGCAAATGCAACTATTTCCAAATATAATGGCATTAAGTGTTCATTGTGAAATTAGATCGGCTTTTTAAGAGCTGCAGGGTGAAAAAACAGAGTATTCAGCTAATTAGACAAAGTTAAAAGATAATGTTAAACACTTTTCCTTCAAAAAGTATTTGCACTACCATGCATTTTAAAATAGAACTGCTTGAGATGGCAGTGTTATCAAATGATCTGCCATTAAAGGAATTATAATTCAGGTCTTTTTAATTCCCTATTGTGGAAATCTTTAAATTAGAACATATCTAAACTGTACAAATCTGTAGTTCTCCTAGAACAATGCTGACACAGTTCTCTGATGTTCATTAAAAATTTTTATGCCTTGATTTCTATATAATGGAACGTGAGGAAATTTAACTACACTTACTGGGTTTTGTGCCCGATCCAGCTAATTACTAAAGCATCCGCCCGACTTTAAACACATACGTAGTTTAATCAAAGTTCGTAAGACTACCGACGTGCTTAGAGGACCTAAAACTCTAGTTGATGTTCTTCATTTTGAGTGTCATGAGTCAAAGGCTATCACTTTTAAGAATATAAGTAGTTAGTCATCAAATGTATATCACATTGAGAATATTAAAACTGACATCAAATGAATGGTTACTTTTGATAACTCACATCTGTGCTTTTGAAACCAGGCATTACTTTTGCATATGCTTGTTGGCTGTTAAAGTGCATTGCTCAGCAACATTGAGGTTCTCTAATAACTCTAGCAACAAGAAATCTTAGTGATGAACCTCCTTTGTAATTAAAAAAACCCTATTAATCATAGGCAAAAATGTTCTTTACTTTCAATAGATATTTTACAATCTTCCACTAAAAAAGTAATTTTGAAATTTTGGGGGTTTTTTTTGTTTGTTTTGTGGTTTTTTTGGGTTTGGTTTGGTTTTTGGTTTATTTGTTTTGGGGGTTTTTTTGAGACAAAGGAATGTAACATTACCTGCTGTAAGACTATATACTGCCTATGTACTTCCATTCTGTTCGGCTTTTAACATTTCTTTTTTTCTTATTTTCATAAAACTCTTTGAGATTGAAAGGACTGGGGCATAATTTGAAACAGACATATGGTTGATATTGGGAGTTTATTGTCTGGTTTGTTTTTTTTTTTAGTTTGGATGAGATTTGTTGTCCTTCTAAAGATATTCTGCATCCAAATTATTTATTTTGCTCTTCTTAGATTCTGGTTACACAAAAATCTAATGATGTGCTTATCCTAAAGCATGTGCTTACATATACCCTTATGTAGGATCTAAGTGGATACTGGTGTAGCTTGTTGAATTATGGGTAAGAAGCATGTAGTAATTTGATTATAGAATGTACTTGTCTATCCCTGGGGACCATGGGCATGCTTTCAGTAGTTAGTATAATATTTTCAGTATTTGCTACAAACATAGCCACCACAAAACAAATCTGAAAATCATTTCACAACTCAGGCCACCTGTCTGTGATTCCACACAGAATCTGCGCATGGGGAAGAGATGAGGGGCTCCTCTCGGACCTTCTAGCATAGTAGTGCTAAGCCTTGGGGACAAATGTCTCTGCGATCAGGGTCACCCCATGTTCAGGGCTTTGAAGAAGGTGCCTAAGTGTCTCGCAATCTGTGTACCATAAGGAGCTACTAAGATGCATTTGTTCAGATAATTAAAAGTATGCTTTCAAGCAGCAATTGTGAGGTCATGCACTGACATTCAAATATTTGATTTCATATAATTAAACAGTGTGTTACTGTTCCTTACAAACACATTCTCTCTTAAGAATTTTATCTTATTGCTTTTATTTGGGATCTATCTGGAGAGTATTGTGCCTGGCATGGAAGTTAGTTACTAGCTTACTGGAACTTTTTTTTTTTTTCAGAGTTGTAAGGGGATTTTCTTAGCCTGTCTCAAATTAACAGAGTGCACTTGAAAGAGACTTGCAGTTCTGTCTTTGTCTGCTGATGGAGAGACTCCCACAGTCTTCTGTAGGAGCTTGTCTGAGTGTAGAGATGAAAAAGATGTTGTTAATGCTGTGTAAAGCCTTGCCTATATGGAAAAAAAAAATCAAGAACTGTATAAAGGATCTGCCCAGTGCACTCCTGACTAAACTGGTCCAAACATAAGTAATATTACTACTCAATAACATCCCAAAACAATTGCTTGTCAATAGTTTTGTATTATTTTTCTACTTCAGAACACCTGCACAATAATTTTCTCATCTGTTTACATATCAGAAAAAAAAAAAAAAAGGGATAGAGAACAAAGCTTTCTTTATGTTGTTTTATATTTATCACATAAATTTTTAAGGGAATTATACAGTATTTTCTGAAGGGAAAAACAACATATCCTAGACCAGTAGTACTTGCTTTGGGACTGTGTTTTGTTGTTATGAGAATAACAAGTAAAAAGAATCAGTGTCCAGGAAGTTTCAGTTGGAAACAAAAGAAATTATAAGAATTTGCCTTTTTACTAAGGTTAGATTGTACCAAACTAGAAATGGCTTATGATGATCTGAAAACAGCATAATGCAAATTTGCACACTGTGTAAATAATGCTTCATTAAGTTCCTTTTTAAAGTATCTTGTCTTGGACAGAAGGGCAAATTCTACAAGTGGAACTACTTTCACCTTTGCATGGTATGGATGTAATCTGAAGTAGCCCTAGGTGTTCTTGTGCTATTTATCTAAAGTATTTATACAAGAATAAAAAGCAATGAGATGAAACATCACAGATCCAGAGTAGCCTGTCTGCAGTAAGAACAATATTGATGTCTATGGCAGAAAACTGTGATGCCAGGTCACCTTCTAGCCATTGATTGTTGATTGTCTTCTTCTAACCTGCCAATGATGATTGCATTAATTGTGCTGCTGAACTTAGCAATTTCTTATGGTGTTGCTATTTTACCTTCATCCATTTTCCTAAAATGATTGAAATATAATAGCCATAAAAAAGGCTTGAAATAGGAGCCAGAGGAGTTTAAAAGAAAAATGTTTTTTAAATGCTGATTGACAACATTGAATAAAATCAGTGTCATTACATTTCCCTTGGCAAGACTTAGCCAAATTTGAGCACATGGAATATGTAACAGGATGCTAGAGGAAGATTCCTGAAACATGGCAAAAAAAGACAAGTTGCTTTGCAGCCCTATGCTGAATGTTTATTTTATTGAAGATAGGGCTTGCTGACATTTATCTGCCTTTATTGCATAGGTGTTTACGTGCTTATACACCTACCCTATTCTGATTTTTCTGTACGTGTGTGTAGTTGTACACATACATACATAAAATGGGTAACACCATCAAAATCAGGAACTGAAAACACCATAATCTTTCAGTCACAGAAATAATAATGATAAAGGAAAGACTATATATATTTTATCTGGTTTACAGCAGGGAAATGCGGCTGGGGTTCTTGGAATCTGATTGTAGCCAAACTTTTATTAATGATTCTTTAAAACACATATTAAAGAATAAGGCCTTCCAGATTCCAAAAGTTTAGATCCTGTTTTGGGGTTTTAAGTTTGGATTATAACAGTTGAACATGAGTGGTGGCACGTGGAATGGTTTTCTGAAGAAGTGTAATGAAGAAGGTATCCCAGAGCTTTCTCAAGGTTTGCTTAAACCCTCTGCCCAACTACCAGAGTACTTTTGTCCTGTCATCAAACCCTTCTCACTGAATGGAATTGCAGTACACTACTTCAAGGCCAGGAATGATCTTTAGTCACACATATCATAGCCCACTTTGGGCAGTATTTATTTTCTAATGAAACATAAATGTTCCATGAGAAGGCAACATCTATTCCTCTGACTGCAAAGCATACGTTGCCAAAATTGTAATGAAAAGTGTTATTCACACAATATGCCTATCTCTTGTCATTTTCTTGCTTCTGAAGGTCTGTAGAATAAATGAGGGACAGAATGCTCTTTTGAAAACATTTCTTGTACCATCAGCCTTCAGGTAGCAGCACAATGTGGCACAAAATATGGGACCAGGATTTGCAAATGTCCTTGTAACTCCTCTTTCATGTACAGCTCAGTGCTGTAGGGATTGAAGGACATGGCACAATTTGTCTCCAGGAATGGGTACATTATTCTTCTTTCTTGGTGGTGGAAACTCCCGTTCTTACACAAGTAATGCAACACCTTGTCCAAAATTGCTCTTTAACTTGGATTATGTAGAAACTGACATGATATATCTGAAGTGGATTAAAGGGAAGAAAAGAACCAGAGAGAGTCATAATTTTGAATATGGGGGAAAAATAGTCCTAGGAGAGAAGGTGAGTGAGAATTTATATCCAAGCATTTCCTTTTGAGCTCTGTATTGATACTTCTGTTTAGAATTGAATCACCTCAATATATATGAGCACACAGAAGAAGGATTTCATGGAGTGATTAGATGGAAACACTTAAATGAACAGCAAGACTATGCAAAGCTCTGTTACTGAAAGATTTGTTTCTACCTCTTGGTATTAATTGCAGAAATTCATGTTGAATAGAAATGACAATGAATTGAATGCTAAACAAAAATTTTGCCAGGGTTTACTTTTGCTTTGTGCCTGGAATAAAGCTGCTCCAGCACAGAGTGCCATGGTACACCTGACCTTTGTGAGGGGCTGGGTGTTCCATATGCACTTCAAAAAGCAGGGCAGGCATCACAAAACAATTCAATAAATACAGAATACAATGTAATTTTAAAATATAAGGCTAAAAAGCTACAATGAGGCACAAGACTTGTAGGCCGAGATCCTCAGTGAGCTCTTCCTCAGTAAATACAAAGGGTGTTAATTTCCCTGGCCTGGTAACTCCTGCGTGCTTCAACATGACCTGGGTGGTTCAGAGCATCCACTGTCTGTACAGTCACCATTCTTTTGCTTCTAGAAGTGAAACCAAACTGCAGCATCCCTGACATTCTGCTATTGCAAGTGATCAGAGGGATCAGATCCTTCATGAGAGTGAGTTTTAACTGGGTACATTGCTATAGCAAACATAGCAATTTCCAGAAGATACAAGTTGAACTTTCTCTACGTGTTTGTCTGTGGGGTTTTCTTGAGCCACCAAGAATTTATTTAGAGCAACCTTCTCATTTCCAAGCTTAAGAATTGAATCAACAGAATTGTTAAGTAACCTGTAGATAATTGTCAAGGTTCCAGTCACTGTTCTGATATTTACTTACTTTCTTACTTCTATGCATAAGTGAACTTCATGTATCTTCTTAGATATAAAAACACAAACATGTAACTCCATCTGTAGTCCTTGTGTGACTATATAGTGGTCATTCATGTGCTATGAAACTAAGTAATGTACTAACCTGCGATAAAACTGGAATATCCCACTATGGTAATAGTCCTGTTGTACCATGTTCCATGGATATATTCAGAGGTGTTTAAATTCCAGCTTAAGATACAATGAGCACTGCAATTATGGGCAAGAGGAAAGGAAAAGAAAAGGTTCCTTGACCTTTTTCAGCAGTATAGCCAATGGATTATCCACAAATCTATACAAACACAGGTATAGATTTTGTGTATGGGCACCACTGCAGAGCAGAAACCTCTCCTTAAACTGGAAGAGTGCCATGGAGAAAAGGTGCTCTTTTTCACAAAAGAAAAGCTGGGACACAGCAAGGCTCCAGGATACATCAGAGAAAAGGTTTGTTTATTCTTATCTTGCCATTCTTAGCCCTAACACTGGCAGTTTATATGCTTAAATGAAGGCATTTGTCTGGGTCTATGCTTTTAAAGCCTGAATCATCAAGTGCTGAACAAGCCACCTAGAGCTGGTTTATAGCTATCTTCTGCTCCCCTTCTCCAGCTCACCTTGCAGCGCTGTGCTTGTTCCACTGTCCTTAAATGAATATCACATCCACAAACAGATCTGGAAACTAGATCTTTGTCTGTCTTTATTCCTCTTTCAGATCCTCAGCTGATTCCAGCTGCAATAAAATCTGGTTCCCAAACCAAACAAGTACTATTAAATAGCAGCAACATTGACAGAGTGTCTTGTTTGAAGACATCAAGGCATTCATGATTCCATGAATAAAATAAAATCCTGAATTTCTTTAGCTATTGGTTTTATTTAATTATGTACAACATCATACTGATGTTGCCCATTACTGTTTCTTAACACAGGAGCCTTTGACATACATTTTTAATACAAAATATATTTATATTTTCATTTGATTCTTAATATTTTTCATGGTTTGCAAAATAAAGAGGATAGAAGATACTAATTTTTATTTTATGTGTGCTCTTATATAGAAGCCAGGCAAGATTTCAAACAGAGCTTGCTATGCTTACAGCATAAGTCCAGGCACCTTACACATGCCAGAAAAAGAGCATCTGTAAATGTTGTTCCAGGGAGACAGATGTACCATGAAGTTTCAAAGGCCTAGAGAGGCATGTGGAAACTGCCTCTGATAATATACAGCTGACAGATTAACAGTTTCTGGTATGAGGCTCTTTTAGAAGGCTTACTTTTTTTTTTTTTTTTTTTTTTTTTTTAGCAGAGGTCTGACCACATGGATTTTGGACATGTGGAAAAAGTAGAGTTAAAGAGCTGATAATTCAGGTTGTTGCAATAACAGTTCCAAGACCCAAATTGAAAGGCCACCCCGACCCAAGCAGCTTGAAATGCAACACTTTTCATAAATATAGCAAGCAAGAAGCGACTCTCCTCATCCCTTCCTTTAACTAGGTGGAATATTCCATAGGGAAATTTGTCCAGTGAGGCTGTTTTCTGAGTTGGTGCTATAGGCCAGCTCTATCTGGTATGTTGACATCTTCTCCATTGTCTTTTCTGCAATTGATCATAAACCAAACGTTAGTACCTTTGTATGCATCCTTCCTACAGACAGATGCAGCTTTGGAGGTGTCTTGTTTAGATACAGTAACAGCTGCCCAAGTGTCACAATTTGCCTATTCCTTCAAATTATACACACCCTACTCAGAATTCTCTTTTTTTGACAGAGGATTTATTAAATAAAAACGAGGACAGTAGTATTGTTACCTGAGATCAGATGTGTCATGTAAACCCTAGAGTCGGGCACCTACTTTCATCAAATATTTAAGACAACATCTTAGGGTAAAATGTAACACTTTTTTTTTTTTTTTTTTTTTTTTTAAATTGCTTTTTAAAGTACTAAAGCTATATTTATTGTTTTTAAAGGAGAGAAGACTTAAAATGAAATTGAATAATAAAATTTAACCACCTATGTCCTTACACATTAAGTGTTTATTTAAAAATAAGCAAGAATACTTTTCCCCAAATTTTAGTAGATTTCTTACCTTTGCAAGACTTTTTTTTTTTTTTTAGCACAACTCAATTACTCCTTATTCCTTGAATTTTTTACAGCCAACTGTTTTGTATGTGGATAAACTACTAAACAGGTGTCATAGTGTTATACATCATGCTCTTTGGAAGCATAAATTCAGAATTAACATTAGACTAAAAAGTAGATGAATGTGTTTTAATGGATGTCCCCAATGCCTTTAGTGTCTAGTAGCCAGATAGGAGGGGGGAAAAGTATACACGTTATAAGATGTTATGAACCTTTCTATCAAAAGTAATAAATAAATTTGCAAAGGTGCTTGGCTTACATTTTTACTCAGAAAACTGCAGAACAGATTAGACTGGGAAGAAAATCATTCAACAGTCCTGTTCAATAATGTCTATCAACTAATTGCAGCCAGTTAGGAAGAAGTAAAAGATCCAGCTCTGTTTCATCTGATTTTGTAAAAAAAAAAATAAAGTGGTGCATGATTTTGATAGAGAAAGACATCTGCAAATGATGAGAGGTTTACTGAAGTATTTAATTTCAGTAGCGGTAAAAAGAGCCTACTGCTCAAATCATTAACTGGCTAAAAATCAAGCATTCTTTTCGAAGACTTTACAAGTTTACGTTAAGCATGCTTTCAGTTGTCAGGCTCCTGTTGTGACATATTGTTTGAGTCAGACTTCATCAATCTACAAAGCATTACTTGAGGTCTGATGGCATGTGTGTACACCCAATATACTACATACAAATGGAAGTGATGCAGGATTCTGTGATTATGATATTTCTTTTTAACTCATAAATATTTAGTGCATTAAAGTTTTGCCTTGAATTTTTCAGAAAGCAATTAGTTGGTTGCTTTATCTGCAAAAAGTAGATAAGATATCATGGTATTGATAATTTTTCACGTGCAGATGTTTTGCTTTTAGCACATCTGTATGCAATAAATCTATTTTCTGTGTAGGAATGGTATTTTATTATATGGTTTTATATGGGATCTTGATTAAATAATTTCAATTAACTCTTTCTTTGGGAGCACACCAAAATTATTTGCAATAGCTGAGCGTACTACATATACACCTTTTTGCACATAAATACATTGGCCAATAGCTTTAAAAGAACAACAATTTTACTAATATTACTTTATGCATGAATGGGTAAATGATCTTTTGTGTACTCTGCCTGGATTTTAGTTTTCTTATGTTTCTCTTATTAGAGATGTGTTAGCCTAGCAGATTGGGTTTGCAGCTAGATTGTGACATTGGCCATAAGGAATAGAAATGAGGGTGCACTGAGGGAAGAGTGGGAATGTTGGCTTCCTCCTGTCTGTCTGTCTTCTGTTAGTAATCTGTGAGCCGGGGCAGGGGTGGGGCAAGACAAGTGCAAAACAAAGCCTCCTATACTGTAAAACCTATGTAAATTAGCCTTTAAGGATAAATTTTGTACATTTGCTTGTACGTGGGTTTCTGTAAAGTGTGGAGCCAGCAGTGGACACCCCCAGCAGAACATTGTAGTGAGGAAAGGGGTTAATCCACAACCTGGTAGTTCACCCGTGAGTAACCAGGAATGGGTTTTGATTAGTTCCTTGCTGTACTGTAAGTGCCAAATACAGTGAGACTAAATCATTAGGCCAATGCAATAGTTGAAGAATGCGAGAGCAGCATGGTCCCCGAGGCAGCACAGGAAGATACCATGTCCTGTTCTTCTGTATGGCCTCACTTCACAGAGGGTCTGGGAGAATGTAACTCCTGCAAACTTTTTGGTTCATCTCCTAGAGCTGTTACCCAAGCGATGCTAAAGCAGCCGCATGAGGAGCCTTCCTCAGCTGCAAAACCGCAGGGTCCCTTATCTAATTCTCCTCACTGAAAAGAGAACCACTCCTTCTGGCAAGGGAATCTGGCTGTAACGATGGATCCACGTGAAAGAAGATACCTCTCCCCTGCCAGTCCCTTGCAGTTCTCTCTGTTGGAAAGCAGGATAGGCAAACAGCAAGCATTTTCCTGTCTTCAGTGATTTGGTTTTAATTTTAAATAGCTAAATGCACAATGTGGGGGGTTTTGTGATATCTATGGTCAGTGGACAACAATTGCTTCCTGACCATATGACCATTCAGCAGGTAGCTACATGACTGTTGTGCTGGGATTTGTATGTTTGTTTGGGTTTTTTTTGTTTGTTTGTTTTTTGTTGTTGTTGTTGTGATTTTCTTTTTTTCTGTAGTCAGCTGCCAAATCTCAGCAACCAACTAGTTAACTTTATTACCA
The DNA here is from genome assembly GCA_024605025.1 of Megaceryle maxima. Lineage (NCBI taxonomy): Eukaryota > Metazoa > Chordata > Aves > Coraciiformes > Cerylidae > Megaceryle > Megaceryle maxima. Next base: position 50,348 of record JANHGN010000616.1, on the reverse strand, counting down.
AGCAGAGCACTTTTGTATGAATATGGATAGTTTAGAGGCTTTGGCACCTGTTTTTCCTGCCGGTCCAACCAAGTTTGAGAATTGCCAGGCAATAGTGCAAAGGTTCTCTATCCTTTATCTGTTTGCCTGTGAGGGGTCATTGTTAATTGTCTATGTATATAAATATATGTAGGTATATAAACACACATGTTCAGTGCTGAAACAAATCTGTTCAGAGCTGTTTGTCTGGGAGTTTTTCTGATGATTTCAAGTGTGAAGAGTTTTCTAAAATATTTTATACACAACGTCTGTGTCCCGGTGCAGCCATATTGAACATATATTATATATTGCAAAAATCTATTTCTAGACACTATTCCAATTTTTTAAGTAATGCTCTATATCCTTGTGAACTGACCTCTGGTAATGTATTCCATAGTAACCCTAGGCATCAAAAGTGGTTTGGGGTTTTTTTTTAACATTGCTGGTTTAAAACAGAAACATGTGCTGTTTTCCAAGCCTATGATGTTACCTAGTGCTAACAGCATGACCATTCTGGATTTTATTCTGTATTTCATGAGTCTGTGTATCCATGTGTATGTCCTCCCTAGCCTGAGAAGTGTTATCTGTGAATCTGACCACCTCCTCAGCTAAGCCACAATAAAGACCAAGTGCTATTTCTAGTCATGGCTGAGTGATGCTACACTGACCAATGCAGCCTGTCCTGGAGCCAGAACACAGAAACAATCAGTACCAGTCACGCTTCCAGCCTTGAAGGCTGGGAGTTTTGTGGGGTTTGTTGGTTTGACCAGTCTGGGACTCAGTAATAGAAACTGGGAACCAGGGGGTTAGGAACCTTTGTGTGTTACACAGCAGGAATAATGTGTGGTCTGAATTGTGATCCCAAACATAGGAGGAAACTTTACTAGGTTTGCAGGACATTGCAGTTGCTAATATCAAGTGCAAGGGAGCTTTTTTAACTCTTAAAAGAGAGATATAATGGTTCAGTAGGTAAGGAACGAGGTAAGTCAGCATTCTTGGTTTCTATCCCTGGCTCTGCCAGCTGCTTGCTGGGTGACCTTGGGTGAAAGACATTCTCTCAGTGTCTCAGTTTACGCATTAGTGAAATGAGAGTAATGACACTTACCTATCTCACTGGGGCTTTTTGAGGCTTAATTAATTGATGTTTGTAAATCACTTTGTGATCCTCTAGTGAAAGTTATTAGAGAACTGCCAAGTATTTATCCTCTCCATTTTTTTGTTTGGTTTTTTTTTTTCTTCCTGCTAGTCTGCACACATCCTTCTAATATCTAAAAGCATGCTCACAGCTAGCAACAGATACTAGCCAAATTGCTCTTAAGAGGAGATGTATGGAAGCTTTTACAAAATTACTTTTGCAAATTGCTATGTTTTTTGAAGTACCATGTGCAGGGATGCAGTGAAACACAGGAACAAGTGTCTGTGCTACTCACTAAACTGACTGTGGTTGTGATTCCTCATGTAATATCTTTCAACAGAGACAAATGTGTAGGACTGTTTTGAATTTTAGATGTGCCTTCTTTTAAGTGATTTGCCTTCAGAGAATTCTTTGGGACTCCTAAAACTTCTTCCTATGTTTTCGATTTCATGTAGACCTGTCCATAGTTGGAATGTATGTATGCCTTTTAGACTGGGACAGCAGATGAGTGTACAAATTTATTAGTATTACTTAATTTGCAGTTTCCTCTCAATCTGGAAGGAGCTTACACACCGGGTCCTGCAAGAGGTTTAAGGTGGCCAAACCCTTCAAGTCTTACAAAACATTGTGGAAGTACAAGGTTGCATCCTTATATGTACAGTATCATCATAATTTAAATCCTCAGTTGCTTTGCCAGTGTAAAGGAGCTACATTCTGTCCTGGGTAATGCAACTGAAAATGCATGTGTGAGGAAATACAATCCACCTCCACTCAATGTTGCCTTTTCAGAAGCAGGAACATTTCTCCACTGCTGCTCCGGGTGGGCTGTGCTGTGCCTGGAGACTGGGCAGAGATCAGGTCTGAGTGCAAGGTCAGGAGATTGTCACTGGATGGGAGAATCTGCTGCTCAAAGTGGTGGAACTGGGCATCAGAAAGTACACCTGAGGAGCCTTTGAGGAATTTGAATATTAGATAATGCAATAAGATGGGAAGCGATCCAATTTAAACTAAATTTCTCAGCCTTTGTATTTCTTGTAAACATCAGTACCAGTGTTAAAGGACAACATAATTTTTGCCCCTATAAAAACTGTGCTTGTTTAGCAAAAGAAAGTGTATGTGTTGCTGCTTTATGTTGTTAACATATGTTCTTATATTGAAATATAAGGACAGGCTCTGCCAGCGGTGAGGAGGAAAACCCCTGCTCTGTCCTTGTATCAGGTAGCCTGGGGAAGCTTGTAAGACAGGCTTTTGCTCCTCCAGTCCCTTTCCTGCATTCTGCCTTTAGCCCTAGCACACTTTATGCTCCCAATTTCTTCTTTAGCTCAGGAGGACTTGTTGTGGAGACAGACCTTGGAGGGGACTTGGACTGTGATACCTGGGCTGTGAGCAGTGCAGGAAGCAAGGGCAGGAAGGGTATAGACCTCCTCATGTACCAGTTGTACCGGTACAAACAAATGCCTACCAGTGAGTGTAAAACAGAAAGGTGCTGTCCCGAGCTCCCCATATATCATCTTTATGCCTGTTTAGCTCAGCACATGATACTAGTGTATCATGAGGAAAAAGCTCAACAACACTAGAATAGGAAAAAATGTAAAAATGGAACAAAAACCCCATCTCCAAAGCTCTGAGCACAGGCCAGATCTTTATGAGCCTGCTGAGCTTTCAAAATCTTCCTTTCTCAGTAGTACAGCTCATCTCCTGGTGCTGTTCTTTTTCAGTAGCGACAGCTGGAAGAAATAGGAACATGCTAAGGGGTTTTATTTCTTGCTGGAATTAAATGTAGAGATATTGATATTTCCTGTTAGAAATAAGTTTAGAGAAATAAGATCAACACAATGTTCCTAAAATGAATGGGATTGCTCAGCTACCCCAGCTTCAAGTCACTTCTCGGCCTTCCTGTGGCTGAAGGAAGCCCCTGGCTCATGGCTGCCCTTGGGGCATGTTTCCTGAATCTGAAGCAGCTGAGGGCTGAACACGCTGACAGATATCCTTGAGACCTGTGTGTTGCACATGGCATTGAGCAAGAGCCCAAAATATTATGTTCCCTACTCTCGAGGCCTCCCTGCCTCCCATGGCATACAGATGGTAGAGCTGTCCCAGAGCAGGGATGTCCTTGGTGCTGTGGTGTACCTGGATAATTTGGGCTCCTCCTAGTTTCAAATCTATGTGGCTTCCATTTCTTTTCCTACTAGTTGGTGTTTTCTCATGAAAGACACCTCACTGGAAAAGTCTCAGCCAGCAATGCCTGTCACTCTGCTCCTTCCTTTCTTGTGTTTCAAGAGCATCTCTGCACTTACCAGCTGAAAATCAGCCCTAATCTCTAGCAGTATTAAATAAAGGTGATCATCACAGCCAATGTGTAGGAAGGAATGCAGAGAAGCTTAGTGAGTGTGAGAATTAGAACAATCTGTTTTTACTCAAAACTGCATCAGAAGGATCAGCAGAGTTCTTGTAAATGACATGTATTATCTAATACTGTATATGCTGTCCTGTCCTCTCCTCCATGTTGTTCTTTCTGTTTCTTCACTTTTCTTTTGTTGTTTGAAGCTTCATCCCCTTCTTACTTCAAATTCTTAAACAGGAGTGTGCTCATCGAGTTGCATCTTACTGCTGCTTGCATGTGCCAGCTGAGCCCCTTCCATGCAGACCCCTTCAGAAGACCCATCGTCACTGATCACGGGTCCATTGGCTGGTGATGTCACCACTGCTGATGTTACCAAGGAATGTAGTCTGTCAGCCTATTTCACATTTAGGTCCCAGTACATTTCCTCTGGTGGCAAAATGCTTGGGTTGGTTTTTTTTTTTTTTTTTTTTTAACTTCAATAATTTCAGTGATGCAGTTTTGGCCTGAGCACCAAGTATAAATGAGTTTTGCAAATGAGTTGTTGCCCAGGGCGGGAGTGATCAGCTCAGGAGTGATGGGAACTCCTTAAATTGGCTTTGCTGTTGCTGGAAATCCATTTTGCAATTACTCTTTAAAAAAAACGTTACATAGAATTAACTACTACTATTGGCAAGTGAGCTGTCAGAAGCTTTTTCTTTTAAACACTGCTGGTATTGCACTATATTGACTGGAGACTGGAACATGCATGAAAGACCTAGTTCTATCCGGTGGATGGATTAATTTTGAATATTTCTAGAGTTTGGGGAATATCTTTCAGCAATTGTTAACAACAGTGGGAAGAGCATAAACCTACCCAGATAATACAAGATAGTAGAATACTGTTATCTGTTGTGTATTAATACTCCTGCCACTGTTGGTTGCACCAAAATATAGTGCAAGTTGGAAGAGCTCCCAGGCAAGTCTAGAGCAGGTAAATTATGTGCACCATTTTAATTTTCCAATGCTAAGCAAATCACCTTCAGAGGAATAGAACTGTAAATACAATCTGGTAACCATTTGCTGATAGATTTTTTAACTTTGACTCTAAACATACACTTTTGGAAACAAACTTTATTTTTATGAAAGTCTTTTATGGTAGGTGCAGTTTATTGGTGTTCTTAACAATGACTGGTTTCACTGCAGACAAGAAACAAAAGAAAACCAGGTTTGAGCTGCTCTGGCAAATAACTGGAAGGTAGGGATGGACAAGGGAAAGAACAAGTCCTCAGATCCTAAATAAATGACAATGTGTGCGTTATTGAACTAGTGCTTCCATTTAGAAAGGGACAGGATGCAAAACATTCAGAACAAACCCTCCAAAGCTGAGCGCACTGAGGTGTATTCAAAGCTCAGACTGTGTAAACTAATAGAGGAAACATACCTGTGTCTTCTACCCAGTTTTATGGGTAGTTCTGCTGGTTGCGATTGCTTTTTGTTTTTTCTCTGTATTGTTTCTTCGGTAATGATCTTATTACATACCGCTTGTGTCACTGCTAGCCGCATTCTGTAGATGATGTTTCATTATATTTTTTTAACTGGTGGGAAGTTGGTAATGAATAATGATTGGTATAGGACTTTAGACTGAAAATAAGAGTTCGCTTCATGCTCCATCCATGTTAGTGGAGAACACCCCAACCAATAGTTTAGCCATTGCCTGGTGAGAAGATAGGGGACTGGCTCCCCTAAGGAGATGCTCATATCCTGAATTGGACCTGGACTTTTGTGTATCCAAGTGAAATTTCCATACTTCACAAAGGGAAATGCTTTGTCTATGCCTGTGTGCTTGCACACCCAATGTTATTAAATACCATACAAAATTTCCATAAAGAGATCTCAAAAAGGGCATCCCAGAGTATGCCGTGTTGGGGCAATGTTTCACAACAGATGTGATAGGAGAAGCCTACAAGGGAAGGGCAAGGATAAGAGTATCCAGTGAATTAGGCCTAGAAATAGATGGACCATGGACAATTAGACAAATAAAAAAGCCTCTCTCTTGAGATTTCCTTCTTTTCCCCAAGTATTTCTGCATCTTGATATACTTTGATCACAGATTTATGTCTTAGAGGGGCCTGAGCTTGTGAACCTGATGGCAGGACCAAAGCCCAGTCTTGACCTCGGCCAGTCAGGTACTCAGCAAATATCTGCTGTTGTTGTATCTGGCCCAGTATCTAGTTATAACATATTAAAAATAAACACTCTCTGAGAAATAAAACAGGTTTTTTATCTTTTGAAATTTATGAAGCAAATAGTGGCTCTGTGTGTGCATACAGGCTTCCCCAAAGAGCGCTGCTTAAATGGCTGTTTACAAAGTTAGATAGCTGTTGGGAATTCACTGGGAAGTAGGCTTAAAATACAATTAGCTTGCTGTGCAAAAACCATCATAATAGCTTTGACGCTTCCTTATTGACTGAGATTGCAGGGGTAGCAGTGAAATTATAAAATAAATCTACAAGCCAACTGTGAGTGTTTATTTAAAAGAGGACATTCAGCTACAGTTCCAAAATTGGTTGCAGTATGTACCACTGATGTACTTGGGCTATAATTAGTGGGGTCCTAAATAAGATAAGCGTGGCAATTTAATTATCAGATAACTTTAGCATGTGCTTAAAAGGATTCCAACTTGATAAGAATTGTGATAATGTTTTCTACTTAGTGAAAATATAAACATCTAAATATTTAATACAGCCACAGGAAATTTAAATTAAGTAAATTTTCAGAGAAAAATGAGGTGAAGTGCTTCCCACAGCACTATGGTTGAAACAGGGTTCTCTTTTAATTTTTGATGAATATTTGTTCTTCTGAGGGTTACATAAGTGATAACACAAAATTCTAAGCCCTCTTTTTCCCTTCCTCCACGGTACAACTAAAGGTACATTTAGCTCCCATGTTAATTCAGAAATGTGCCTGATAGCTTTGCTTAACAAAACTGTGCCACAACTTTATGATGTGAACTAATCTGTGAGCTGAGAATCTCCTATTCATTTTGCTCATGAAATCCAGCCATACTTTATATAAGAATGCAGAGAAGAAAGACAAATGCTTTATCCTCTAAGCCACCCAGCATCCTGTTCTTGATATTTCAGTAACATATGCTAACATATGCTTTCCTCAAGAACTTCAAAAACATGCTTTTAGCAGCAATGAAAATAGTACCATACATCGAATTCAACTTTAAACCTCATAGTTTACCTCTAATACCATTACCTCATGTATAGAAGAAAATGTAAATCTAAAATATGCTGGTGATTATAACCTTTCTTCCTGACAGACACTGCAATATAAATGCACATAAATTGAATTTCTTCTTTAAAGAAATTTGAATACCTTTGGAGCATTTTAGCAAATCATCTCCAGCCCTTATGGCACAACTTCAATGGACTGTGGAAAAGTGCTCTCCCTATGGCATGACTCCTGCAATAGAAGGACATAGCAAGGCAGAGACATGCCAAGAAAAATAGAATGTACTCCATTGATATTCAAAATTTATTTTATTAAACTTGCACAAAAGACTGAAAAACTGGAAGCCAGTTTTATTAGAAAAGGCATTCAAATATTAACTCTATGAGTGCTGCTTGCATTGCTTGTCTGGAAAAAATAACAATCGAAGATACACGGTTTGACTTTGCTCCCTTGGAGAGTTGTTTGATTCCTTGTGTTAACCATTAAATCAGAAACTGAGAGAGCGGGTAAGTGGCGAGTAGGAGATCCTGATGCATCAGGTGAGAATTCTTCAGAGGGATTCTCCCTTGGGGGAGCAATGAGTGCATTTGAGCAATCTTGTGCTAATTAGTAAATATGCCAATTGGTGGATAAGAGCCATATTTCAGAATTCCTTTTCGAAGAGAACATATGGCAATGTTCCTGAATACCATCAGCTGTCGGTGTTTATCTTAGAATAGGGATGGGAAATGAAGATGCCAAAAAAAGTATTTTTCAGAGCAGCAAATACTAATATTTCCATAATATGTTGGAAGGATAAATGAACTGAAGTTTCGTAAGTGTTTGGTTGAGTGGAGAAAGGCCAAGTTTGCTCTAAAATGGTTGGATCACTTTCCTGTTTATCAAAACAAGGCAGGTGTTTAGCAAGGTGGGATGCTTCAGTGTCTTAAAGATTTTACCTCCATCTGCAAAGTGCAATGTATGTAATTTAGGGTAATCTTGGGAGTTGAAAGAACTGCTTATTGATGAAGACTTGCCACATGATATATTTTAAGATGATCTACTGCCAGGTAAACACACGGGTTAAGAGAATTACCTCAGTGGTGAAATATTGCCCTTAGCCTTTGGCTCCACATATGGTACAGACTTTCCAACTTAAGAACTTCAGAAATTGGTAAATGCTGTAACTTGTCAATAGATATGAGATCTCTGTGTGTGTGTTTGTGCCAACACTGCCCCAGACTGCCATTACAGTTAATGGTCTGAATGTGGTTTTATTCCTACTATAACCACCTATTTTCAGAATATTATAATTTATGCATAAACATTTCCTCATGACAAAGATCGTGGATATGACGTAAGCCAAAAAACTTTTTTCTGAGCAAAACCTGTTTTGACAGGAAGTTTACAAGTAGAAATATATTTGTAGTCTGAAGAAGTATCATTTCATAGGAAAGTTATGAATAAGGATTTCATTTTTTCATTTGTCTGAGTGACAAAGTATGGATGTCTGACATGTACATGAAGCAAGGCTATGGCGCTGGACAACACCAGTGTTCTTCTAGAGTCCCATTCTGTTTAAGCAGGATCTAATTTTTCATTATAAAATATGTCACCATCCTCTCCATTTCTCCATTCTAGTTAGAAGAGGGAGTAGGTAAAAGTTTTAAAGCTTCCGAGTGGCTTAGGGCCAGATGAGTTAAAACTCTAAATGCTTTTAAAATCTGGCCTTCAGATTCATTCTCAATAAAGCAATGAAGGCACTTAAGACCCTGAGTCTCATTGAGAGTCACGGTGATTTAGAAACCTGTACACCAGATTTAAAGTGTCTAAACATTCAAATAGTCACTTTACTTGTTTTTCAAATGCACATAGGCATTTTTCTGCACTTTCAGACACTTGACTGCACTTGGGAGTTTCACGCTAAAACAGGTCTGAACATCTTGTGCTCAAAATGTGAGCTGATACCATGCCAAGTCAGCTGGAGCAATGCATTTGTCTATGCTAGCAAATTAAAGTAAAACTTGTCTGAGTTTTTTATATGACTATTTAAATCTAAATTAATTCCCCATCCTACCTATAGCAAAGATGGGAGGAGCTCATGTGCAAATGCTTCAAACCAATGCTCTGCTTCAGTTGATGCAAGGAAACAGCTGGTGGAGATGCAGCAGTAATGCTGCTATAATCGTAAGCCTTCAACTCAGGCAAGGAAGCCCACTGCAAGAGATGAAATTGTGGAGTCATTGTGTCATCCTGCACTGGCCAGGAGAGTGGGAATCGGGGACTGTCAGGACTGTGGATAGCCCGTGATGCCAGAACTGGGGGAGACACTCGCATAGAACTCATCTGGGCAAGGCTTGCCTAGAAGATTTTCTTGCTTTCTTAACCCCTTTGCATCAGTCCATGGTTGAAGCCAAACACCCACTGACGATGATCCATAGTCTATGGCCCAGTAATTGTTTTAATCTGATGAAACACAGCAGCCATTGCAGGGCTGGGGGACAACAAGCTATGCAGAGCTCCAGGTCTGCACTGAACACACCACTTCTCAAGTTGTACCGGCGCAGAAGACAGCCCAGCACACCCAGTCAGAGGTACTTGTGGAAAAAAAAAATCAGAGTGTTTGGACATAACAGACTAGAAACTGTTTGATGAAATGGATACATTTTTTCCTTTGATGGGTATAAAAAACAAGCTATAGAATAACTCGGAACATTACAGGGCTGCCTACTTTCTTTACTTTATCATGACTCTTAAGTAGGGGTATCTCCCAGATTTGAAGGAGGTCATTCTTTAGTTAGTAAATGTATAGCCCATACAATGGCCAAGAAAAGCTTGATAGTATTGAAGTTGACAGCTTAAAAAAATGGAAGGAACATAAAATGATGTCTAAATTTGTAACCTTTAGATCCCATGATTTTTAAGGGAAGCTTCTAACTTTGGGGCCCAGGTCACAATATATGGATGTTTGGGGTTGGTAGTAGTGAAAAGAATAATGAAGTCATTTGAGCGTCTGCCTGTCAGTTCTCACATTTGAAAGATGAGTTCTTCCTGGAAGAATACTTGTTCCCTTTCAGTATTGATGTATCGATTAGACTGCTGTGTCTTTGGCACCTTATTGTTTCTTTCAGAAATCTGAAATATGTTTTAAAAATAAATATATAATCTCCCCTTTCCCCACCCTGTAAAGACAGTCATCTGGAGATAATCTTTAATCACAACTCTAGGCTCTGAAACTAGAGTTTACAGTAGGAATGCCAACAAAATTTTAACTGTGCCATAATACAATAGTTATGTAAATATAGTACATAATGTACTTAATATGCTAATCTCTGAATATCAGGAAGCAAGATCTCACTGGAGCAGAACTCAGCTATGGCCTAACAGCCTTTTGCTTGCAGGGGAAAAAAAAAAAAAAAAAAAAAAAAAAAAAAAAAAAAAAGAGAGAGAGAGACTGAATTGCAAAGCCTGGAAGTGCAAGCTGCTTCTCCTGGTTAGCCCTGGCATTTCTGGGAGAGCGAACAGCACTTCTTAATTTTCACTTCAACCACTAGCTGCTTTTTTTTATGGTATGTCCTGCCAGTTAGGCTTGATTCTGCCATGTTTTTGATGATTTATTTTCATTTGACAATAACGTAAAATACAAACCATCTGATGCAAGGTTTTAGCCCCATTAGCTGGGAACCACAAACCTATGCCATGTCACTTTTTCTTTTCATAGTGCTGTTTCAAACTTACTGGCATAATTGATCGATCTTTATCCTTGTCTGGATTAAATGATGGTTTTGGCCAGAGTTTCATACCAGGATGCCAAATTTTCTTATTCCTATGACTCCCATCTCCCTGTTGCACAGGACAAGTTAAATAATATTCAAATGCCTCATTTGTAAACACACAATTATGTACACAAAACGTGCTTCTTACTGTCTCCCCAGTTTGGCTCTACTGTTACACTAGTGATGGCTGTTGGCATGCAGACCAACTAATTTGTGCCATGCCAGCCCTCCAAAAGCTGAATTAAATTGAGCCTGGAAAATGTACAGATACTGCAGCCTAATGTTTTTGAAAAGTCAGTCCCTAAGAGCAAACATACAGATAGGTTTCTGTTAAATACGTGTATCTATGTACACACCTCTCAGTCAATATACGGATTTTAGTGAGGATCCAGTTAACAGAGATGTTGGCACATTGTTCCTGAAGTGGTTCTTCCACTACATGATGGAGCTCCCTAGACATAAGCAAAACAGTCCTTCTCAAACTTCTTGGACAAAGGGATGACAGCCAGCCCTTACTCCTCTCTCCCGTAGTCTGCTGCACAGAGGGAGGAAAAGGACAGCCTGGTCTATGCAGTGGACCCATCTCCTGAGTATGGAGTCACACCATGAGATGGAGCCTTGGAAAGGTGCTTTTCAGGGGCCAGGTCAGGCTGGGGGAGCCAGAGGCTGTGCATGGGACCGGACCCAATCTGTAAATACAGGCTTTGCACCTTTTGGCTGCAGTGGTCAATTTGTTTATTATTGACTGTAAAGAGGCAATTTCAACAGCTGTGAAAATGGTATTTCTTACCTTGCAACACGTAGTTTCTCATATCTAGCTTAAAGTGTGGTAGATCCTTTTTTTGAAAAACAGTAATGCAATTTACCTGTTGTGAACCTTAACATACATGTCCCATCAGCCACGTGCAATAGCCACCTCACACCCCAGAGTGGGAAGCATTAATAAATCACAGTGAGTCAGTAAGAGTTTCTTGTGTAAGAAAAGCATCCTCAACCCACTAGAACATGTCATGCAACAGAAAACACATTTAATCTTTTTGGAAGTAATCTTGCTACTAAGTTTGTGTTGCTGTTTAACACACCCAGGTGTTTTGGTCTGGCTTCCTTCAAAACACAGAGGAGATAATCAGAGTGGGGCTCTGTTTTTCCAACTGTCTTAACCCAGTAGTGCTTATTCACATTTTTTCGATCCATGTACTCAAATACTCTCTGTAGCAATGAATGAGTGTGGGAAAATAAAAGATCTTGGTACACAGCAGAAAAAACAGAATGAAAATGAACAGTGAAAAACCTTTTTCACCTTTCAAACCTTCTCTTCACATCTATGGGCTGTTTGGATGAGTTAATCACAAGCCAACCAATATTTGCTGCTGTGGAAACTAATAGAATGGATAAATGGTCTGGAGGGGATGCAGAATGAAGTACACTTGATTGTGTCAAACTTGCCAGGTTTCTGAAAATAATTTTTTGTAGGAGAGGCGTTGGAGGCAGTTGTTGTTGCTGTGTGCCTGGGAGAGGAAGGTCACTGGTGTTTCTTTGTGGGGAACCTGATGAGCTGGTTCAGTTTATGCAGGGCTGCAGGTTTTGGCTAATTCACAAAGCAAAAAGTAAAATCAAAAGGAAATATAATTTCCTCAACTACAAGGTATTAATATCCTGGTCAACTTAATTTCTGCCTTCTGTTATTGTGAACCCTTTAATACATACTGTCAGCTTGGCAAGGATTTTCCAACAGTATCAAAAGAGAATTTGCCCCTGAAATATTGTCACAGGAATTGCTGCAGCTCTCAATAACATAGTCTCCCAAGCAGCAGCCATGGAGATGGCTGCTGCAAGGAGAACAAATCCCCCTTGGGCAAGGTACTGCCCCGCAGTCCTCAGCAGCCTAATAATAATTTCTAAGGAGGCAAATTAATACAAGCTGGATGCTGTGAGTGCCTAGTCATGTGGATGCAGAGCCCAGGCATGAGGCTGACCAACAGGAGCACAGTGAAGGGTAAGTTCTGGGCTGGGTGCTGGTGACTTCGGGCCGCACAGCCTTCCTGCACGCAATGTGCTGAAAGAGCCTGGCCTTGGACTGGGAAGCACAATTGTTGCGCAAGGAGGCTGCTTACCCAATGCATAAATATATTTCTTTGTGTTGGGAGGTGAAGCAGCTATGTGCTAGTAAGCCAGAAGTGCTCTGAAAAACTCTCACACTATTTAAAAGATAAATGTTCTCCCTGTTCAACTTATATTGATTTTTCTGATTAAGGAAAAAGGGCATTTTCTCAAAGATACTTCCTGCCTTTAAAATATCATAGATCTTGTGTTAAATTACCCAGCATTGTTTTCATGAAATGATATTGTTACTGCACGTTTGCTCCTGCTCAGATGAACGACAGATGGAATTTGCCTACTTTCAGTCTTACATTAGTCATAAAACCACCAAAAAAGATTTATTAAGCTGAGATTTGAAAACACAGCTGAATTCCCCTTTTCTGCAGTTTTTGGATTCTCAGTTTTGGGCTGTTGCTGATTTATTTTCAGGACACCAGAGCCTGTGGAAATCGCCACTTTCTCAGGAATTACCGATCAGGAAAAATAAAACATTTCAGTGGTTATTAGTATTAATGTCACGAATAATTTCTGAATTGTTCTTCCAGTGTTGAAGAGTAGGATAAAAATAGAAGACATTGATTATGTTGATAATTCTTACCTCTTTTACAAATCCTTTCGGCTCAGATATGAGTTTTATTTTTCTGTTTGAATCCTGGAGAACCAACTAAACCAGTGTTCTGTGAAGGCCTTTTTCATTCCTGCTTTATTAAGGTATTTCTCCACAGTGACCCTTTTTATTTATATCATTAAAATATTTCCTTTGGAATTATCTCCATTTCAGAGATGACTTGTGGCTTTGAGTCACCAGGTATATGACTTAAGTAGAACCTTATTTCCACTGAATAGCAGATAAGATACGATGTACCTTTTTTCTTTACCAAGACACATGGCCCAGGTATTTCATGTTGAATGAACAGCACAACTGACTTACCCTCCATTCACCATCTGCACCTTTTTTAAAAAAGTAATTAGAGCATCTCTGTCCTTGCAGTGGCCAAACCACTTTTGGTATCCATTACTATTTCCCTGCAATGAGTTTACAGGATGTTGCAAAATATTATGAAGATGCAGCTTATAGAGCTCTGGTTTCATGCTGTATGTGAATAGTGTTATACAAGTCATGTGGCAGCTCAGACATGTGTTTTGAGGTTTCTGGTGTGTCACTCAAGCCCCTTGGCCCTCTGTCCTTTGTATGGCTGGATGATGAATTTTATACTGGCAGAATATGCTGTTTGTGGAAAATAGATTTTTGTGTGGAGGAGCTGCCAACATATTTCCTTAGACTGACATCAAAATACAATAAATGCTGTCAGGGAAGCCTTGTTCTAAAACGCGTGCTTTTGTGCATGAGTGTTTGTGTGTATCCATCTATGTATTCAGGGCTTTTCTAAAATTTAATAATAATAAACTACTAGACATATGCATCTGTAACTCAGCACTCTCTTCATCCCATCTGCAGCCATCACCTTCAGATCTTTTATCTCAAGCTAATGACAGTTGTGCCTTCAGCAGTCAACAGTTCCTGGCAAATTTCTGGAGTTGGCCAAGAAGGCACAAATCAGAACTTCTAGAAATATCCAATGTTGTTCTGACTTTTGGCATAATCACCACAAAAAAATTTAATTTTTAATTCTGTTGGGCATCTCTGAGAGCTTATGATCATATGACAAGATCAAGTTCAGTATGAGCATTCTCTTAAGTTCAAAACCATCCAGTTTTCATCCAGTTTCACATTTTAAACCTCAAAACAAATACATAAACTCAATGAATCTAACTTGCTATATGACTGTATAGCAACCTTTTTAATTACTTTGTGCCTAAACTTATTGTAGATTAAAAAAAAAGAGAGCAAAATTTGCATATAATGGAAGTGCTTCATTTTTAAGCACTTTGAGCTGTAAAATGTTACTTTACTGCTTCACTCTGTTTCAATATCTTATCATTTGAAAATATAAATTATAAGGGGCACTCTTACACTAGTGACTTTGGAAAGTATAAAATCAATGCCTTCTCTATTTTCTGACTTTTATTAGCCCAAGAGTGGAAAAGTATAACATTTAAAAAAAACCATACAACCTATTTTTGTCTCTGGGCTGTTGAGAAATCTCTGCTTTGCTTTTGCCCAGAGACATGGGAAAGAGTGATGGATAGTCAGAGAGGGCAACCCATCTCTTTTATTCCCACTGTGCTCTATAATTTGTAATCCTTATTGTGTCTGAAGCTAAATCTGAGGCATTCCAGAGCCTAGATACTGTGTGCAGCGAGGTCCAGCTGACAGTGCTCTGAGCTGGGAGGCAAAAGATCTGGTGCCAGAGGTCAGGGACCGAGCAGGGAGTAGGAGCCCAGGGATCAGTCCTCTGTGGTTCTGGAGCTTGTGCAGAGCTCCACACCAAAAGAATTAGAGTATAAAATGCTGCCAAGGCAGAGTGAAAGCCTCTTGCTTTTGCTTTGCGCTGGTAAGGATTGCTGCAAGAGGCAGCAATTAAACCCTCCTTGTGGCAACCACACAGTCATTCCCCTGCACTGTTTTCTCAGCAGCCAGGTATGGATAATGATGCTTTTCCATGCTCAAAATCTGTGGATGAAAATTTAAGTGACTTGTTAGTGATGTTTCTCAGCTTTTGGATCCTGCATAAATAATATCTTGATAATGGTTTGTTATTTTGCTTTGGTTTCTTTTCAAGCATTGTCAACTGTTATTTTCAAGTACATTAAAATGCAGAAGGAATGTTTTGCAGTCAGGTACGGCTCTGTTAGAGAACAGTAATGGGGAGGAACAAGCATCAACAGATAGGCAGGCAGTTGTCTTGATCGTACATATGTTTTAACTTGTGGAAAGACAAAAATAGTCTTCATGCCAGAGATGTCTAAAACCTCACTGAGTTGTCATCTTGATAAACTGTCAGTCAGGACCTTTGTCATTTTGTTACGGTCTCTTGTGTGGCTTTATTCACCTCCCTCTGCACTTTATTGTAGTGGAAGGCAAAAAAGTCCTAGGTGTCTTTTTTTTTGTTTTATTTTATTTCCACAGAGCCTTAATCTGTTTTACATCTGTGTGTGACTGAAGAAAGGCAAGAAAGGGTGAAAACGGATCAATCCACAGTAAAGCAGTGGGAGAGCTATTTAGTACTGTTGAAATAACTCCTGTCCTATCCTGACAGATCTCAGTGCTAGAGCTTCAAAACCACTAGCAATCCTACAGAGGGGATTTTTTTAAGTGAAGTACTAATATTCCCTCTTGGTACATTTTTGAAATTGTACATATGTAGGTTTACTAGAAATATTTAGGAGAAACAGCTGGACATTACAAGAAAGCTGTCTTTTCTACTTAATCTTTTTATATGACCTGGTTCATATTTATAGCATATTTTCCTTCAGCTTTTCTCCTTCTAGCACCCATCTCCTCAATCTTCTGCAGTTTGCATTTGCGTCTAAACATGCTTTCAAATGAGAGGTCAGAAAAGATTGAGTGCAGAATTTTATCAGTGCTAAGGGCCTGATTCTTATTCTCTAATAATCAGAACTATTAAGACACACACACACCACCCCCCCCATTGCTTGAATGAAGAATCAGTCTAGAATTACCACTCTGGGAGAAAACCTCAGGAGTCCCACCCTGCCATTTTATACTCACATTTACATAGATAAAATATGAAGACTTGTGGTTGCCTCATTTGTATCCACAAATGTGTTTGCAACTGTCTTCAAATTACCACTTCTGCAGCATTACGGCATGCCTGCTATGAATAGCCTCCTTTAGGATAAAGTTACTATTACAACATGGCTTGGTCCAACAGAACATCGGTAAAATGCCGTGTTACCTCTGACTCACTTCACTGGGCTCAGAGTAGATAAACAAATATCCCCAAAGTCACTGCTGTTATTAGATTGTTGTCTGGACAATGCATAGAGAATATGGAGAGTCCTAGGAGGATTTTTTTTTTTCCCCCTTATTTTCTGCTTCAATTTATGGGGCCGAACATTTGATTCTAGTCTTGGACTGAACCGAGCATTTCAATAACTTGTATTTTAATCAAAATCAGACATGTACATGTGTGTATTTTCCTGCAACCAGCCCAGAAGCCCAACTTTTCTTTAGGGTATTTTGAAATCATTACCCTTAACGGGTGATCTGGTGCCTTCTGACGTTCTGAGACAATATTTATCTTCATTACAACAAAACTGTGTCATCATTGGTTGCTTTAAACACTATAAACTAATCAAGTAATAGGTTGCTACAGAGAAGCTACTAGGAATATCAGGACTGTAAGGATAATAAATGTCCACATTTTGCTGAAGAAATGTGTACAATAAAAACCAATCCCTTGTCTCACCCTCCTTCATATGAATTTATATTCTCCCTCGTTTCCTGAAATTAGTGTTTTCTTCTGAAGAACAGGCTGCTGAAAGTTGTTCATCCAAGCCTAAGCACTTAACATTTGATATATCTTGCATATGAAAATTGAGTCACTGTGTTCTGTGATGACCATAGCCCTACGAGTGTGGCACGATGAGACAAAATGCATTGGCTTTTGCTAAGCAGCCTTTTCAAATGGGGCTGACTTAACCCCATCAAGGGAAGAGATCAGCATCTGGGGTTATCCTTCCCCTTTTACTATGATGCAGGCAGTCTTGGACTTTCTGAGGGGGAAGGCATTCAGCCCAGCTGGCTGGGACTCACCAGGCACAAGACTGCGGCTTAATTAACAAGTCACTAGTCCAGCACAGCCTGAAAAGCACATCAGTAGGATACACTCTCTTTTGTTTCTCTGGGTTAGAAGAGGAAAGTACATTTTCCTGATGAATGTGTTACAGAGCCCAGTTTACAATAGTCCAACCTGAAAATACTGAAGACAAGAATGTGAGATTGTTATCCCAGCAGGAGAATCACAAGTGCAGAGATTGCTTCTGCTCCAGCTCTGAGTAACAAAGATGGATTCAGTAAGACCCAAAAGCAGCATAATATTTTAACTGTCCTGGAGAAAGAGCCTTGCAAATGAAGGTGAGCCTGTGTACTGCTTCATTCTTCCAGTGTTTTCTCCTTTCAGCCAGCATTGGCTTGTCAGGGTGTGTTTTAAGCCAGCTGTTCTTCATCCAGATTCCAGCCTCCCTCATGCACTAAGAGGTCTGGAAGACAGTGCTGGCTGTGCAGGATGAAAAGGATATGTCTTGGCGTATTGCTGGGCTATTAGTCCATATCACTGCACAGTGATCCCTAGAGATGGCAAATGATAAATAGTCTGGACAGTAGTTAGCAAGTTAGAGCAAACTGGGACTAGCTGGTAGCTAGGGAGGCCCTTGGCACGGAACGCAGATTTCCTGAGGGTGAACCAGGCTATCTTGGTCACAGAGCTTGTGCATTCACCTTACCAACCTGCTGTTCCAAATCAAATAGATTTTTTTTTCTTTTCTGGAATAAATAAATCATACAATTAGAGAAATCAAGCTGCATATAAATTCCATGAGAACCAACGAAGTGGAAAAATTTGACGGAGAAAACACATCTGTTTGCTTTTCATTTTTAAGAGTAGCAGGTCTTTCCTTCACAAATGCAGTTAATCCACTGGTCTTCAGCTTTTCAAAATAGAAAACTCGTGATGTATCTGTCTTAAGATGACATAGTAGCAAGATTTCTTTAGTTGCCTTTGCCTGCTGATGTCAAATCACACCACAGCAGGCTTTGCCTGGCTCTGCAGGAGTCACTTTGAGACTCTTTCTCTGCCACAAACCTACCCTGCAGCTGTACAGAATACCTCCTAGGAGTGGGATGGAGACATGTATTCCTGCTCTAAGAAGAAAAAAGTCTCTACATTACAGGTTGTGGATTCAAAGGTGAGGTTTGGAAGGATTCGTATTCAAATAGACTGTTCATTGGCATTTCTAACTGGCCTGGGACAGGAGAAAGCCAGGCTGGCCTCTCTGAAGCTTCCTTTCCTAGGTATGCTTTCTGAAGCTCTCTGCTTGACACTGATCCCCCTAGACTGGGTGGTGACACGAATGCCACAGGTTAGGTCTTGGATAACATATAGCTTATGTCTAAGCCACCATTAGATTTAGAAAACAGAATCATTTCCCAAAGCCCAGAGGGAGCAGAAGGGGAGGCAAAAGAGAATGGTTCTTAAAAGTCTTATGTTTCTCTTTGGAAGAAAATTACCGTCATCTATCTTTCCTTTCTTGCAAGCTCCTGGAACCTACTAGTAGTGCCCTGCTGCTGGATTTTCAAACTTCTATTTTGCTGAAGAATATCTCTCTGATGCAGGTGCCAGTGTCATTTATCAGAAGATGATGTCAACATTCCTGTGTCATACATGACAAATGACAGCAGAAAGGAGTGCCCCTTGAATTCTCTTACTTTCACAAGGCTCTTTCCTCTCCTCAGTTAAATGACATTTTATTTCCTAGAGTGTTTCAGTTTAGACTTCTGTTGCCTCTAGAGAGAGGTACGTTCAAATTGACTGAGAATGAGTGATTAGTACTAGGCACTGAGCTAAAAATTCAGTATTAGTGTAAATACAGTCGCACAGCAAGAGATGTAAACTTTGCTTTCATGCTTTTGGGGCAAATTCTGCCTCATCTTACACCTCAGAAAATGCCAGAGCATTTTTCTGATGTATTCCCAGTGGCAGAACTGGATGGATATGAGAGCATCTCCCTCATCCACTGTTTCTAATGCTTTTAAAGAGATGACAGATTTTGAGTTGATGACAACTGCCGTATTCAGAAGTGTTTGCTCTGCAAAATATTTACCTGATCCTGTTCCAGTGGGACCCGGCAGTAGAAATCCATGCTTTGACCCTGTTCTGTATGTGAGCCTGATTTTAAAGGTAATATAGAAATTAATTGGGTCGGCATCCAGTGGCACACTTGGTAAGCGGAGAACAGCAATATGAAAGCTTGGGAAGTAAACAGGGAGGACAGAGCACATATGCTGCTTCTAATCTTCTTTTTCTTTGCTGCTTTCTATTCTTCTCGCTGGAAGAAGGGATTTGGACTCTTCTCTCTTAAGCCATGCATGTACAAAAAGGACTTTATTTTTAACTCCTGCTAAAATCCTTTCTTGGACTACGCAGCTACAGTTTTAACATGTTAGCTGACTGTGACAACCCAGAGGGGGGAGTTTAGGGTTTATCTTGACCAGTAAATGGCTGTTAAAACTGCTACTACTTTGACTAAGGCTTGTTAAAATATCAAGATGGACAACATGTGTTTTTCAAGCCACACACCTGTACTCCTAATGGCAGCAAGGCCTTGGGGGAGGAAGTGATTCACAGAACCACTGCTCCCTGCTCTTTCCACCCACTCAGCATTTGATTAGAGTGTATTTTTCTCTGCTAAAATGTGCATGGGGCTGCCAACCCTGTGATTTTTTTTGGTACTAGGCTTTTAAGCTCACCAGGAGCATGGCTTGTCTTTGTTCAGCACCCAGTAAAGGGGATGGATTTTCATAAAAGCTCAGGATTCAGCAGCAGCCAGGGCATAGTTTGACATGTGCTTAAACAGCACCTCAAAAAAAGCAAGTTATTCCCATCCTGCTCTTGCATTGCACTGCAGTAGTCCAAACACTAATGCAAATAAACAAGAATTATTTAGAGAAACTGATCCAACTAAAGAGAATCGTAAATAACTTGATTTTTCAGTGGTACTGCCATTTAGTTGTCATATTTCACACCTTCCATCTATAATCAGTAGATACAACAAAGCTGCTTGGGGACTTTGAGGAGTCTCTGGATATTTTATTGGAACAGAAATGATTTTTTGTTATTATTATTCAATTATCTTACAGATGTTACAAACAATGTCCCAAAAAGAACATTTTTGTTTCCAAGATCTGAGAGAAATTTAGTTATAGGATAATAGCAGCAGTGATTTAGATGAACCCCATTCATTCTATGCTCAATCTACAATTTATGCACAAGTTTGCATTAAAAAAACCCAAAACCAAACAAACTGAAGTGACTTCAGCAGGAGAATGATAGCTGCACAATTACTTATACTGAAAAAAATGATGGAACTACCTGGACACAGCATAGTTCCTGGGCCAAACTGGGAGTAGAGCAGCCCTTTCTGGCATTATTGGTGAGGGTAGAGGGGATCACTCACCCCTGCATGCAGAAGTGACTCAGATGTTTTCATACATTTATATTTTCAAAGGTTTCTTCGTAAGGAATAAATTTAGCAACATACCTCTCCTTTCTTTTTAATATGAGAACTGAACGTTTTTCTCTACACTTCTAGTTTTTCCCCAAAGCAGGGGTCCATTAGCTCCAGGCTTCACCTGTCCCAAGGGCTGTGATCTTATCTTAGGCTGCCAGAGATCATTATACACATCACTGTCATGTCGCTGTGGTGTTGGTGGGGTTTTTTCCTTCTGTTTCATTTTATTTGTTTTTTACAGGGAAAAAAAAAAAAAAAAGGTAGGAGGGTTTTTCTAGCCCTTAGACATGTAATCTGAGACAAAAGGCCTCCATTTCTCTCACTCTTCCCTTCCAGCTCTACCAAGTGAAATACTTTTTTTTCATAGGATGAATTGCTGATATTGCTACTTACACAAACTATGAGCAGCAACTGAGTCTTCCAGTCTGTAACTATCTTAACTCAGAGAGCAGC
This sequence comes from Megaceryle maxima, assembly GCA_024605025.1. Classification (NCBI taxonomy): domain Eukaryota; kingdom Metazoa; phylum Chordata; class Aves; order Coraciiformes; family Cerylidae; genus Megaceryle; species Megaceryle maxima. Next base: position 29,170 of record JANHGN010000616.1, on the reverse strand, counting down.
AACATTAATATCCCTAATAGTAAAGCTTTCATTTAGGTTTGTATTCCATAGTCTAAGATATATTCCTCATTCTCTAGTTACTGATATATTTCTGATGTGCCCAGCAGGTAACTTTTAGGAGTCACACTAGGTCAACCTTACTTTAAAAAATGGAGGAAGGGTAAAGGGTGGAAAGAATTAAAACTGTTGGTTACTTATGTCTTGTGGCTTTAGCTTTGCTCTGTATTTCTGAGTGGGTTTTTTAGGCCCACAGCAGTTTCTTTAGTAAAGCCTGTTTACCAAAACTGCCACTAGTTTCATTTGCTATTTGTGTAGCTCAACTCAAAGGTGACACAGAATTCTTACAGTTAATCTGTCCTAGCAATTGAGGGTATATATTCATTTGTCTAGATTCCTTAGGACAGCTGTCCTGGGTCTGCTGAAGTTCCCAGAGAAATTAAATTACTCTGTTGAGGGAGGTATATGGTATTGCTGGGGAAGACAGAGGTGATAGTGAGAAAGTGGTCAATCCTTCTCCCATTTATGGGCTATACAGCAAAATTTTCCTATGGGTGAGAGGCACTGGGCAGGTACATACCTTGGAGACACAGGCAGAAGTTTGCAGGTGTAAAGTTCTGGAAGCTGCTGGGGGGGTGTCAGTTTTGCAGTACCTGATGGAGTTGGAGTGAGCACGCAACTGCATCCCAGTCTAGTCCTGGAATACCATTTTTTGGCAGTTTTTGCTGACTTACAGCATCCCACAGCTGAAGATCTGAATTCTCCGAAAGGTTTTCCACCAACACAGTCTTGGTGCCAGACATCTGATGTAGTTTTACCATAGCTATATTCTAACTAAACTATACATAATCTGCTAATCAATATCATGAAGCTCAAGTGTCACAGATTGGCTGTCACCATGATGGAGAGTAGGACTGGTTTTCTTACAGGATTCCTTATGTACCACCAGTGCTCAGGCTGTGCCTGAACATGTCTTCCTGGTAAGATGAGAGTGTAGAGGGATTTGGCCAAGATTTGAAGCAGCTCAGAATAGGAGTCACAGCAACCAGCACACTGAGAAAGGAAAATTCAGGAGGTTCTAAAGAGAGCCTTTCTGGAGTTGTGCCCTTCTTGGGAGTCTGTGTGCCTGATTGAGATCCTAAGTCAGATCAGAATTTAAATCTCCTGGGCTTGAGGCCCAGAGTAGGGTCAATCCTCCATGAAACATAGCTTCAGGAGGGGGCAGAAGTATGTCCTGTCTTGTATAAAATAGGCTGAATGTTCAAGGGTGGATAAGATGTGACATCTACTTTGCTGGAGGGGTTCAAATTCATGTCTCGGGACTGTTCTACCTAGCAGCTATGCCTTGATCTAGCATGAGTAGCGCTTTGTTCTTAGTCTTGAAAATCTTTGTTCAGCACAGTGCTAGGGGAGAGAGTCAAAGACAAAGAATGGCTCATCTCACTTTATCCTGGATTGGTGATACAATTTACTTTGCCTCTTCAGTCTAATTTAGTTTGTGGTCTCAGTCTGATACTTGCAAGTTCTAAAAATAATTGCATTATTTAACATAAATTAGACTTTCGGCAGTGAGCAGTAATGACTAAAGAGGTGCATTTTCTCACCTGTACCTCACTGAGTCATGGACAAAATCCACAATGAAGTATTGTGGGTGTAATTGTGCTGATGCTGGAATTGGGCTGGAATGAGTGCTGCAAACATCAGTACCATCTGTTCCTCACCATTCTTATTTTCAAGAGCACCTAGATGCTTTATGTGAGATCAGGGCCTTGAAAAAAAAATGTAACTAGAGGTTGGCTTCTCATATGAACTTGTGCTCTAAAGAAGCAAGACAGGCAAAAGTAAGAAGAGAAACAGAACAGTGGAATGATTTATCCAGGGTCATGGGGCAGGTCAGTGGCAAAGCTAAGATCAGAGTCTGTATCTCTCAGTTTCTGCCAAGACATCACGTAGAACATGTCCACAAAAAAGGAATGTTTTAGATATACATGTGGAAATTGCAGGAGTTCACTAGTATTGGAAATATTTCCAGTTAGAACAGGAGTGTTAAAGATTAACCTTAATAGCCCTCCTTTTCTGCTGTCATTCAGTTCCTCAGTGTTTTCCCAAACCTTGTACAACCCACCAGCTTTTCATGTTGGGGCTTTCCTCTGCTTGTTAACGATACAGGGGCTTCCTCAGGATAGCAACCTCTTACAACAGCAACTTTTTATTTGCCCACGTCTTCAGTGAGATGACAGATAATGGGAGGAAGTCAGATACGTTTAAAATATACTTAGTCTTAACAGCACTGAGACACTTAACTTGTCAGCAATCCAATTATTAATCAGATGAATGGACTCTTATAAACCCGCTGCATCCTTAGGATAGTTGCCTGGTTTGTGTTTAATGCATACAGAATAAGGTTTCTCAAGAGCTCTGAGAACTTCAGTATGAAAACTAAGACTGAGAAGTAATCCTTAGCTTACTCTGCTACCACACCTTGCATGCAATAATGCTGATCATTGCCTGAGTAGGAGCATCATTTAATTATGTATTTTCACTTCTGAGCTTAATGCTATTGAAGGAAATCCATCAGCATTTAATTAAAGACTAAATACAGTCAGTCTTTCTAGCTGGTTCAGTACCCACTTAGAAATATATCTGATACCGACAGCCACAAAGGATACCAGTGGTAACAACATTAAAGAAGGCTGTATAAGAGAATGGGAATCTAATTTGTATCTGGAAATTAAATTTATATCTGAGATTTTTAAAAACCATTTAAAAGGTATTAAACCTCCATCTGTATTAGGAAGTAATAGGAGTAAGTCATGTAGTTAGGTCTTTTGCTTTCTATGAGAAAGAATTTTTCCAAATAATTTTTAAAGTTTCTGGTATCCGTCCAGGGGTGCTCTAAGCCCCTGGAATATAGTGAAATAAAACAAAAGCAGCTCAGGCTGCAGCATTTTCCTATTGGCTTCATATACAACCTGATGTGCCCATTTCTGATTGAGCAATGCTGTAGTTTGTGTACATGACTTAATTCTTACATTCTACTTTACAAACCAGGACTTTTTAAAATTATTTTTGTAAAAATCATATTTTCAAAAGGAAGCTGAGAAATAAATAACATATGAGTTCTGAATCCCACAAAGAAGGTAGGTCCAATGCAAATCATATGAAAGTAAGTGAAGAATTAATTAGTTTCAGTTGATTTTCAGATCTGGCCTGGAGATCAGTGTGTTCATAGTAGGACACTGTAGAAGTCACTAATGTCAATGTCATGATAGCATTTTCCCCTTGAGTGGGGATCATGAGTAAATGAAATTAACAGAGGCTTTAATATTGATTTAAAAAGGTGCAGGCAGGGGCCCTGAGGACTGCTTAATGTTAAGCACATGCGTAAGTGCTCTTCAGAAGAATTTTCTTTCCTCCCCCCCCCCCCCCATATCAGGCACTATAAGTAAAAAGGAAAAGCATATCTGTAGCTGTGTGAGAGTGAACTTTTTAGGTCATAAAAGCAAAGAACTATGAAATAGAGAGACCCCTGAAGGGAAGTAAGTAATAGAGGCTATATTTGTAACCTTTTCAGATTACCAATTTAAACTTAATTATAACTTATTTTTAACTTCAGCATTGTACTACTGAAACTTGCTTATACACCCCGATGCATTTGTCTCGTCATGCATTTCATTAGTTGCATTTGTTACCAGGAGTGCAGGGTTGCTTTCCTGTTGAAGGAACGCTCGTGGGAGCTTTTAGAGCAGAAATAATAACTAACTGACTTCTCTTAAGAAGCCATTGAACTTTTTCCTTGTTAGATGAAGTAAACAGGTACTGTACCCTGAAATGCAAAGTCTTTGTCAAGTTTGTGTGTGTGTCTTTAATCATGATATATATTTCCTCTGGCATAATTTATTTGTTTCCTTTGTATTTTTGCCACAGAGTTACTGCCATTTCAATCTGAAATAGCCATTAAATCTATTTGTTGGGTTTTTTACTTCTATTGGCAAGAAGTAAATCTGTACGATTTGCTGATTTGTTTATTACTGTCTGGAAACTTGATCCTGCTCAAAGTCAGAGATTTTAAGCATGTCAGATCATCTGAAAGCTACGTACTAGTTACATGGGTGACATTATATGTGTTCAGAGAAATTAATTTCAAGTACTACAAATGAGTCCTTTAGTAATACCCAGGAGTCATAATGTCTGTGACATAATGAACCCTCCTAAATTACAGCCTACACTAATTAGATCAGTTATTGCTACATTCCAATCCCTGAAACAATTTGCTTAAAGCGGTAGTTACCTGTAATGAAAAGACACATAGCTGACTGTCAGCAGCCCTTTTCCTTCGCCGTGACTTATCATACGGACTGTCTGCACTCAAGTGCTGCCAGGTTCTCTGCCTCTGTCTCCACTGAGACCAACTATCATCAGGGAGGTAGTTTATGGCATCTAGAAAGTACAGTGATCCCCTTGGGAAGAGATAGTGGCCTCATGGAATGAACCATTTAGAAGGTTTTGATCATCTCTTCTGTTTTTAGTGTTGTTTATATGCTTATTCTTTGGCTATTTCTCCACATAGTTATCTTTTGTCTCTTCATTATGTCTTTAATTTCCTTTAGGTGTTCAGGGATTATTTTTTTTTTAGTAGTAGTAGTATTAGTTATTTCTTTTAATTCATGTAAGGGAAGATATTTGCTTTTGCTCCCTAGTCTTTGTTCTGTCCTCCAGCTCATGCAGAAAAAAAAAAAGATAGTGAGCTGGAATGATGTTCCTGATCAAAAGGCACGTGAATCTCAGTGGGGAAAAGCTGTTCTGGACTCTGCCTGAGCAAACTACTATCGGTAATTTTGCTGAGCATAGATATCAACAGGAGACTGCTTATTTATTTAGAAGTGGGTGGGGTAACTTGCTTTTTTCACTGTGGTGATTGGTACAAATCTATAAACAGTACAAACCCTGCTAATTAATTGATATTGCTGAACTGAAATTGGAAGCAGAGAAATGTAGAAGTTGTGGGGTTTTTTCACCAATAGAGTCTACTAAGGAAAAGTTAAAGAAAAAAATCACAATAGCAAATTGTGAAAACTGCTCTGTGCATGTTTCAAAATACAGCTAAAATGCTGATAATTAAGAGAGGCCATGCATGTTATACTCAGTTGGTTTCTCTGCTTGTATTTCACTGGAAATCTTTCTAAATTTCATCCTGTGTTCTGTGCTGAACCTGTTTGGTTTTGTCTTCCCTCTCACTGTAAGCTTGGAGAATCAACTCCAAGCAAAACAGCGTCACTTCAGCACTTGGGTAAGGAGAAGGACAGTAGCAGTTTTGGTATGTGAAGCCAGCTGCTCTGAAGGTGCTTCAGGGACCACCTGCCATGGGACACTGTAGCACCCTCCTGAAGTCAGCTGGGTTGGAAATTGCTTTTTTTTTGTTTTGAAGCATCAAGCTATGATCCTGCCTAGTGCTACTCTGCCAGGTAGTTGAGTCTTAAACTGGCTATACTGGAAACAAAAAAAAAATCAACAGGAAACCTCAAATAGTGGAGGGGGTTGACTGCTTACCTTCTGTATTACCCTCTGTGCTGAAGAGAGCCTTACAGAAATCCTGTCACTGTTATGGTTGTGGCCAGTGCTTTTGAAGCCACTTAGTTCAAACTTGTAATGTTCTTCAGAAGTGGTCCCTTCAGAAATGTAGATTGCTCAACAGGCTGGATTCTTGATTTGGGCCCTTTTGCTCTTGCCCTCCTGTACATACCTATGTAATGAACATGTAATTCAAACTGTGTATCGCATTGTCGTAATACAGGAGCCCCATGAGCTTAGCTGTGAGCTGTTTACATCTGCCCTGCATGATTACTCAGCCTCCAATGGCTGTTTTCCCAAAGCCTGGACCACAAAGTTATCTGACATTCTCTTCTGCACCCACCCACCTTCTATTTGCAGATCTGGGCATATTACTTCTTCCCTGCCGCTCAGAATATGAGGTGCTCCTTTTGTTTAAGGAATGTTTTTTTACATGAGGATACATCCTATTCCTCTCTTGTCATGAGATCCTTTTCACTCATTTTTAGGTATTCTTTCTCTTTTTTTCATGACAGTTACTGCTTGCTCCACACATTAATTGCATCAGGAGGGGTAGAAGGCACATTGAAAGAAAATTACTGGGTTTTGGTTGGTTGCTTGTTTTTTTGTTTTTTTTTTTTGGGGGGGGGGTTGGTTGGTTTTTTGATGTTGTTGTTGTTGTTTTGGTTTTGTTTTGTTTGTTTTTGTTTTGTTCTGGGTTTTTTTCACTCTTGAAACTTCTAAATGCTAATTTTTGCAGATCATTCCATGGCCAGCCTCTAAATGTTTTGTTGAATAAATGATTCCTTGCTTTTAAATGTTTTACTAATGGGAGGTCTGTTCTTATTGCTAGAAGAGATCATGAATCCCCCTGGATAATTAAATCATGATCTTACGAGTCTGTTCAAATTTTACTTTGCAAGCAACCATGGCTTCACTTCTTCTGTCTTTCTGATTTGTAAGGAAAAGACTACTCTATACGTGAACTGTTTTGCTGGGCAAACACTGCTGAGTGTTACATCCAAGTAGACAAAGGAGCTGAACTGTGCTATTGCACAGTTTTGTTTCATTTTTCCAATAGCTTTTGTAAAATAACTAACAAAACCTGCAATACTTAATGAGGCTGACTGGCAGGGAAAGGTCAAAGACAAGCAGGAGACCTGTTCTGACTCATTCCTCATGGACTTATAACTTGTTTCTTACCAAGCAAACAGTACTTTTATCTAAATACATATATATATATAAAAAAGAGAGAGAGAAAAAAATTAAGAGATGACAGGCTGAAACTGCCTACTTTCTTTTCAGTGTCAGAAGACATAAATAGTTTTAGTCTGCAGTGGTTTATGACTGAATATCCTTTTGAAGTAATGATAGCTATAATTTAAAGCAACAGTTACCATATTTTCTTCTGTCTGTGACATTCTTTGATGCCCTAAGTATAAATCTGCTTAAAATAGCTACAGCTTTGCCTGGGTATCCTACCAGGATTTTTGGAGGTTCTGCCTCTAATTGCCATCATATGTAACTAATATCACAAATATAACTGCCTAATGACAATGTTGCTGCAAATACTTTCTTTACGTAAGAGGAAAGGTAAATTCAGAAGTGCACATTCAGTTTAAATTGTTTGCTAAGATTAAAACTTTTGCAAATAAATTATTTTTAATTAACATAAATACTGTTCCAGGGTTGCTTGGCCCCAGCCATATATTCAGCTGGTATGGGGTATTACATTATGATCTAATACAGCATCAGAAAATCATTTACTTTTAGGGGCAATTACAAAAATATTTTTGGTATAATATAATTTCAGACTTTGTTGTTGCATATACTCAATCAAGTAAACCTTTTTTTTAACTTTTTTTTTTTTTTTTTCCTCCAAAAGAGTTGGTACTACTTGAAAAAAAATACATGCAGTTTGAGGGTAAATGGAGATTTGTGGACACATTTCTCTATTTGTTAATTCAGTTAAATCTTTCTCCCACTGCAGTTCTGTTAATCAGTTCCTAATTTCCATTCTGTACTATTGCAGTTGGAACAGAAGCTGAGTCTCTGAGTATATTTGCTTCAAGAGCATGTTAGTGTTATCCTGGTGCACCATGTAAAATAGTAGAAAGACACAATGCATTAAATATTAAATATTTTAATTAACTTATTCAGTATTTTCTGTTTTAATAATAAGCTTTTAATTATTTGAATGAGTTGTCATGTTTATCTTTTGGCATAAGGGAATAGAATTTTTTTTTTTTTTAAACAAACTACAGAAGCATATCCCTTAGGACAAACTAAGGAGTACCAGCTCAGAGAAGAGCATTTTCATGGATGGGAAAAAAGCTGGACCAATGGTAAAAGGGAACAGGACAGATAAAATTAATGACAATAATGTTGTAAAGCCCATCAAGATCTGTGTCACGGCCAGCGCAGTTTTTGCAGGTTATTGTTGAATACACTTTCTCTGGTTCTGTGTTGTTCCTTCCAGTCAAGACCACCAAATCCTGCTTGCCTCACTTGGTAGGACATACTCTGCATTTTCATGACCTGATGCTTTCTACTAATTACAACAAGTTCAAATCAGTGATAGCTCCACTGGCTTCAAAAGTAAATGTATAACTTTATAAACATGGTAGGTCAGAAACAAGAAGCAATCTTGCTGCAGCAGCATACTTCTCAGCAAGGGCTGGTCTCCCTTCGTTGATAGCTAAAATACAAGACAGTTTGCAGTGGTGTCACTGTGACTCTAGTAAGTCCTCCAGATCTCCAGTGCCTCTCACCCTCATTTATAACAGAGCAACAGCAGAGTGATAGCCCTAGTTGATTTGGTAGTATAATGAGTATTTCTCGTGCAGAGCAGTGAAGAAGTCAGGCTTGTACTTCTAGAGTGTAAAATTACTGATAAGGAATTCTCCCTTTCCCCAGCTATCAGATGTAACTGAGATAGGGAAGGATGAGGTTTCAGTTTCATGGCTCTGTTCCTGGACTCCAGCCTTTCACAGTATACAAACTCATGGTCTTGCCACTCAGGGAGTTGGTTTCTTCAGAAATTCTTCAGAGATTCAAAGTGCAGATAGGACAGCACACTAAGTCCTGCGCCTGGACTGACTGCAGACAAGTTTGAGTAAGTGGATGGGAAAGTCTTTATCTGTTTTATTTGCTTCCAAAAGACATCTTGCTCAATCTTGCATGATGAGTCAAGAACTGCTTTTACTGTTTGGACAAGAAATCATTCATCCAGTTCTTAAAACCCCATTTGAAGAGACTCAGTCATCAGTCCTGCCCAACAGCCAGGTAAGGTAAGTCTGAGCTTTTGAGACTGCAGGCAACAATGGACAGGTTTTGATGTCTCTTTGCACCTTCTGAATCTATCTTGAGAAGGCAGTGAAGAGAACTGTGGTGGCCAAGACCTCAGGTTAATGACAATCTGGCAATCTAACAGGAATCTGAGGTTCACTGATGATGGTGACCCTCTGGGAGATGAAAGGCTTTTTGAACCAGGGAGTGCCCTCCATGGTTCCAGCAAATAGTTTATGCTGCACATCAGTGGGGCTGGTTCCTCTGCAGAGAGCTGAGCAGGACTTCAATTACACAACAACAAGGTAGGCAATGCAGATTCTTACACTACAAGAAGGCCTTTCTGTATGTGAAAACAAAGGACTTCAAGTCAGTAAGGAAAGATGAAGGATAGTCTGCTACAGAAAATTCAAGCTGCTCCAGTTTTATTTGTTTTTAAGGATGGTTTGGGTAACAAACACAGACCTTCCAGAAGGTCAACATGTAACAGTTGCTGACCTTTAAATGAGGTATTGCAGATGGTTGAGTAAAGTCAGCCAGTGAAACCACATCAGAAATGAAACAATCACAAAACAGATAGGTACAAAAACTAATTGTTTGATGCATTTTTGAGGGAGAAGTTCCAGCTGTTTAAGCATCTGCTTAATGAAGGATAACCACCTGCTGGAGACCAAACTTGCAGAGGGCAGCAGAGCAGAGGCTGCTTGTGCAGGAAGTGGGCAGATGATACAGCAAATATGCAGCAGAGACCTGGTGATGCTGCAGGTCAAGGGACAAACCAGACCACAGGAGGACATTGGAGTCAACACACAGCTGGCTTCTGTGGCCATTTGTACTCTGAGACAAAGAAAGGCAACAGGTTTTCCAAAAAGTATTTTCTGGGAAGGTGGTTTGCTTTGCTTTTTAACAACTGGTTTTACTCCAAAGTCCTCCTGTTTCTTAACAATATCAGGCACCATCAAGAAGACTATTTTATTAATCTGTTGTATATATTACATCTTACAACACACATTTCTAATAGCTAAGAATGTGATGCTGTAATGGCAAATTACAGTGATAAATTTACAAAAAAAAAGTTACCAGCATCAGTCCACATCCAATACAGTTTGTTTTAAAGGAGTAAATTGAAAACCAGGTTTATGGCTGCAATAAAACCTAATACTTTGATGCCAGAAAATGCAGAGGATGTGAAACTGCTGTGAATCACTGGTGACTGTGTGTATCCTCTCCTTCCAAAATATTTAATTATTTCTGAGCGAATAGAATAGGACAGACTTGGAAACTTTGGAGGTTTGGGAGAGGTGGTGCCTGCAGAGGCACAGATGGGGTGATCTGTACCTGGTTTTCTGCTGTAGCCATCCCCTAAAGTTATAAGCTGCAGCTTTCATGCTGGCAGAACTTTGTTTATTTCTTTATGATCACAACTGAAATAAAATGTTCCAAAATCCTAGCATGTTCCTGTAGGAGCGACTGTGGTTCAAACACTTCCCGTAAAACACTTGTATTCTTCATGGTTAAAAATCATGGGCAATAATAGTTAGAGGAGCAGAAAGGAAAATACCATAGAAGTCAAGCAGAACCCTGGCACTGGGGTTAACTGCTACCCTGTGCCCAGGAGCCCATGCAAGGCCTGGCATCATCCTTTTTTATCGAGGAAACATGTTTCTCAGCTGTTATTGCAGAGACTGGATGGTGATTTTGTTGAAGGCAGTGGGAAGAGTATCTTCAGTGAATCAGAATCCAGCCTTATTTCTGCTCGAGGCTAAATGGGAAATTATCTTTTTTTTTTTTTTTTTTTTTTTTTCATATTCCTGAAAGTTCTCAAGCCAGCATTGTATGGTTTTCCTCTTTATTTCCTTTTGTTCTTATTTGAACATCTGTCTGAAGTGGTGTATTACATACTAATTTGGTCTTAGCTTTTTTTTTCCTTTTTTTTTTTTGGCATGGTTGGGTGTGATTACAGTCTTCTACTTCATTTTCATAAATTTGCTTCATTTATTTCCTTTAGATCTTTTATTGGTCCTTATAGTATCTGTGCATGAGAGAGCGAGCACACGTGTGCCCATGCAAACAGGAAACGTTCCTGCATTGAGTTCTTTTCAGACTCTGACAGCACTCTCTCGATACACTATGCAGAGCTGACAACGGGGATCTTTGGTAACATCTGATGCTTGTAGGTGGGCCCGATTCTCTGCACCATGTGGCACGAGCCAGTGGCATCAACAGGGTGCTCCCACCACTCCCTGGCTGGTCAAAGGACAGGGCAGTAGGATGGGATAGAAATCCACCAAGTACAACCTTGAGCTCTGAGTTTACACGTGTTTAAGTTTACACACAAGCTTGTCCCCAATGTTTATTATTATTTTCATAAGATATTATTTAGAAGGAAGTATCATCCCACAGCCCCAGCTGGTTTCCTAATAAACTGCAAACAGAAACTCATGAGGTTTTGACAGGAGCTTTGTGTAAGCAATTATCCTTGACAAGATAAGATAGGTAAAAGAAATTTTAATAACTATAGCCAAATGAACTAGAAATATTTCAGTGGAAATCAATATCAACTAGTTTAGCAGTGGCATGGTTGCTGTCAGTTGGACTCGATTTGAGATAATATTCAAAGTCCTAATTTGAATTATATCTAATGAACTAATTGCTCATTCCTTTAATGCAAATGGGGCATGGAGCCAAATAAAACCAGTCCCCTTGGCCTGTGCAGAGCCAGCAGAAGAGGGCTAAGCCATGGTGCTTTGATCCCACCCAGTCTGGCTCATGGCAGGAGACAGCACTACAGCACCACAACCTTATGGTCTGAAACAGTCTCTTGACATCATCCTTCTCACACCCAGCCATCCTTTAGCCTCTTTTCAGCATAAAAACATGCCAGATCACAAGCCACACTGCTGGAAAGCCTGGGATGTGAGTCTTCTGCCCTTCTGGTGTCAAGAGGGTGGTGGCTGTGAGTGGGTAGTGTGGTCAAGCCCATCTCCTTTCAGTGTGGGAGGAGCTCTGCAGTACATCAGATAGGACTCCAAAAAGCCCCACTTGAAGCAGTACTGCTATGTGCTGCTTTTCTGCTACTCAAACTCATGGATATGCAGAGCTGGTTGTCAAAGGGGCTGTTGGCTGGCTTTCGACATCAGGAGTTGTTTGGTGTTCCTGTAGGAGCGACTGTGGTTCAAACACTTCCCGTGATGCTCTACTTTGTGAAAACTTCAGCCTGTGGGAAGCACTGTAAATATATGTATTGCAAGTTGAAATAAATATATAAGTACTGCTTCTCAGGATTGTTGCTGGCAGCATCCAGCACTGATGTGCAGTTCTTGCAGGCTGTCAGGTATGTCATGGTGAGAGGAAGGCTTGGCCTTCCAGGTACAGCCCCAGGCATTGTCAGGACACAGGGGCTGCCCAGTTACCATGGGTTTGGCACTGAAGTGCCCTTCTTTTCTTCTGCAGAGGGACACATCTATTTGCTTCTCTTGCATAAGGTTCTCCTTACTCCTGATACCATAAGCATGGTCATATGGCTGTGGCAGAGTATGCCTTCCATTCCCTACACTTCCTATCATAGAGTGTGTTGATACGTGTGTTTTGCCTAGATCATTTCCTGTAAAGTTGGAGGGTAAAGCTCTCCATCACATGTCATCATTGTCTGTAATTGCTGTTCTGTCATTGTCCTGGAGAGAAGCTGCTTCTGTCACCCCGTTGTTAGCTTTCTTCTCATCTTTTTGAAGCTTCACTTTCTCTTGTAGGTACCCAGGAACAGACTGATGATAGACTCTCTGATGTTTTTTGATCTTTCCCCTCATACCTTTGGATCTTACACACTAATCTTCCTTGCCTTTCTGTCATTGCTAATAATTTTTCTTTCTGTTAATGTTATCAGTATGTTAATATCCCTGCAGGAAAAGTTACTGTAGTAGCAAATGCTAGTTCCAGAGTTGAGAGACATCACCTTACTTTGGCCAGTGTATGTATTTTTAACAAGGGCAGTCCATGCAAGTCTTCTAGGTATGCATCTTCCCACAGAAGTCAGGTTTAATGGTCAGTCGAATGGAATGACAAATGAGATGTTGTTCTTATTTTGTAAAAAGCTTGTGTTTCTAAAATTGTTTTTATTGTTCTGCGCTACAGATTAATTCATTTCTTTTTTGCTCTATACAGCTATGTTCAGTAAGATACATTCTGGCCCTGTAATTGTTTTTGTTTCTTAAGTAATGTTTTATAATAGTCCCTGTTATTCCATTTTCTTGACATACTTTACATAAATATTATAAGAATATGTTTGATTTGTGCCATCTCATCTAGAACCTTTTAAAATTCCTTCTCAAACTAAAAGCATACCACTGCTTGAAGAAAAATAAGCACAGTACCCTTATCACTCTGGTACTGTTTTCTTCTAAAATATCTCCCATTTGGAAGTCTTTACTGTAATAACTGGGATATGAGCACAAAGACTGGAATTTTCCCAAATAAGAAAGCTTTAAGCCATAATTTCTTAGTACAAAAGCTTCTTTTTTGTTAAATTATATGTAAGTATTTTCAGCAGGACCTCCTATGCACAACTATGCAATGAGCATTCCCTTTTGCAGTATCAGCTGAAAAGTATACCTTCAACACCACTTATATTGATGTCACTGTAACAAACAAATCTTGCTGGGTTTTTTTTTGGGGGGGGGCGTTGTGGGGTTTTTTGGGGTTTGTTTTTTTTTTTAGAGGGTGAGCCAGAGGTGTATAGCCAGAGACGCATGCACAAAATGTGTATCTGCTTTTTATTTTCGGGATCATTACTCCCTGGTCTCACCTCCTTTAATGCTGCACAGGAAATGCAAACCCTGGATTACAGTTTGGACAAAAGCATGGGTTGAAGGTGAATGCAGCTCACAATGTATAGATTCATCAAGCAAATGGGGATGTGCACATCCTTTCAATCCTGGTACTGCCAACTCTGGGGACTCGGGGTCTTCCATTTTTTGTCCCCTTCTGTACCTTTACATCTATTTCATTAAGAAGAATGAAAATCATCCTGTTCTTCAAAAGAAAAAGCTGCTGCTGTAACATGTCACTAACAGCCACAGCTGAGATTTTTCAGAGGAGATTTCAGTGGGATTTTGGTGCCTAAATGCCCTAAATTCTTTTGGAAATCCCAGTCTAACAGTCCTATGGAGGGGTGTAAACACTGCCTTCTGTGAAGGACTTTTCCTTTTCACTTTGTGCCTCTCTCCTAGGCCAGGCAGGACACAGTATCTCAAGCAAACAAGAAATGGCATTTCCAGCCTCCCTTGCTCACAAAGGGACACGTTTCATCCTCCCCAGCAGCACTGGTGCCTGCTGGCTTCAGAAGAAGAAATCCAGTGATCATGTCGCTGATCGGGTTGGTAGCATGTATGCTCACATTTTCTTTTGAGCTCTCTAAAATATGTGTTTTGCCTTACCACTGGCTGTTCCTGAAACACTGATGAGACTGAATTACTAAGCACTTTAGAGCTCTGGTCTATGTAAGTTAGGTGGGTTTATCTGTGAGTTTCCCATGAAATTTTTGTAAAGACTGTGTAAGAAATGCCTCATCCAATGAAGAAAATACCAACTGATATATTTTCTTTTCGGCATATATACAGAATTTAATTTAGCATAGAGAAGCAGCTAAGAATGAAGTATTGTTATGGTAAAATACTCCCTTTCATCTGGAGTTACACGTGATCCCATAATAAATCCAAATGTGCATGATTGTTTGTTAGAAAGTGAAATTTTTCATTAACAGTGTGGCTAGTACTGAGTTTCACTCTCTGCCATTATCTCGGTATATTGGGTTTTGTGTAACATGAGCATTCAGAAGCAAAACCTGCATGAAATCTTCCAACTGTGAATGCCTTTTCCTTATAAGAATTTGCTGTGGCTCTCTGGAAACTTGCTACATCCCCAGGGGGATAAGAATTCACAGATCTAACTAACCCTGCGGGTCATGTTATCACACAGATTAACTATTCTCAACCAATTTCAGAAATTCATTAGGCAGTTAAGGCTTTCTATCAACATTAGTTATGTGTACTTTCTTTTTCTACCTATTTGTACTTAAATATATTTATTAGGTCCCTGACATATGGTGGCCTTCCTTCCTCTTATTAATCAGCTTCTCACAAGTCCCTAAAGAAGCATCTCAATTTCACGTGTTCAGCTAATTGTTCTTCTAATTATTCCTTTTTTTAAAGGAGTCAGTACACAGTACCACAAGTTTTAATGCACACTGCTATTCCACAACGTTGTATTTGGAGAAATAGTATTGAAAAGTTTGGGGTTTTTTTTTCCAACCCAGACAAAGTTTTATGCTTTGTGGAATAAAATAAGAGATGTAGCATTTCCCGGAAGCCAGCAATGCGAGCAACTGTGCTATAGACTTGAATTAATAAATAAAGCCAGGATTCTGTAGGAAGTCCCCAAAAGTCAGAACAAGGATTTTTATAATATCTAAGTCTTGGATAGGGTCTTTCCTGCTTAAACTGGTAGGTACCATGGACAATGGTTGCATGCAAAGGTGGCCAGCACTTTTGGGGTGAACCCTGTTAGCTATGTATTCTCATGAAAGTAAAGCCTCATGAAAGGGTTGTCTTTGAACAAAAGACTGGAGGAGACTTGTGTCATCAGGTCCTGTCTCCTGTTGATACAGGCACCATATCTCATAATGTTCAAAACTAATTTATCAAGCTGATCTGAAAGTTAATAAGGCCTTGTTTGGGGATTTGGGGTGTTTTGTTTGGTTTTGTTGTTGGTTTGGGGATTTTTTATGTCACAAAACCTCCCCATTCTGATAGTTTAGGACTTCATATTAGTTTCCAGATATTCATGGTTTCTTTACATTTGCTGCTCCTTGTGCCAAATTTGTCCTATAATTTCTAGAATGTAAACTGAAATACCAGCTGCAGGACAAACTTACTGGCCCTTTGGTAAGGAGTAGGTTGAAATGCCTCTGAGTATAAAGAGTTTGAAGGTGCCTGGGAGGATGGCCCAGGTGACCCTCACTCTTACACCTAAGGAAACATCTCTGAAGGAAAGTGTTATTTCCTTTGCAAGCAGCTAGGGCATAAATATTTTTCTCTTCCAGAAAGCTTCTTCAAAATGATAGTCTGCTCTTACACCAAACCATTTAATAAGTTTAATTAAATAGAAGCTTATGATAATTAAACCAAAAGCCTAAGGGCCCTGTTCTGTGAGGACTTCTTCCTTGCATAAGACCAATTTCCATATAATTTAGACAACAAAATAGCGGAACAGTGCTCTGCCATCTAATTTATATGAAATTGGTATATTTTCCAACCCAGATTTATATTACAATGTAAACACACTTCTTACATCTTAGCGGAAGTGAGATAGTTCCAGTACAGGTATTGGAGCAGAAGAGAAAGAAAAGATTTTTAAAAGAGAACATCCCCCCCTTAAGAATAAAAAATAAAAATAAATAATAATAATAATAAAAAAAGCTTAAATTAAAACCATAATCTGATAAACTCTGCATGAGGATCAAATATCCTTAAACAAATTCTCTAACATAGCAGGTACTTGTAGGTTCCTCTTTCATAGCACATTTGCATATTTACTACTTCTGGGTGTTTTCTTGAACTAGTGTTTGTGATCAATGCTAGAAAAAAAAACCCGCACTCCATATTTTGGAATTCCTTACTATCTTCCCGAGTGTCCCAAAGGAACGGTACAGTGCATTATCTCCTCCACCACCTGTATGTTTATTGCACTTCAAAACAAAGCTGCAGTACTACAAAGAGTCGATGGGGCCTGATTCTTCACTACGTTACTCCAACTTTGCCCAGCCCTCTGTAGAGAAAGCCATTCCTCTTGCTTACAGCTGAAACAGTGAAGAAAGTCCCCAGTCCTCCCTGCCAGCATGAAATAGCAGCACATCACTGTCCTCTCCCAGTCACCTCCTTCAGGCAGAGCTAGAAACACAGGTAACCCATGTGGAGGGGGAACAAGGATCATTCCCGTTTCTGCTCCCACATGCAACACAGCTGGCAACTGAGACCTTGGTATTTGGTGGATTTACTGCACAAGCTGCTGTGTTTTGGGGTTGTTTGTTTGGGTTTTTTTGTTGTTGTTGGTTTGGGGTTTTTGGGGGGGTTTTTTGGTGGTTTTTTTTGTTTGTTTGTTTGGTTGGTTTGGTTTGGTTTTTTGCTTTGCAAACAGACTGGAATTGGTGGGTTCCTCTTCCAGAGGGAGGTTTATATTGTGCCAGTTCTTACTCCATAGTGAAGCGGTGGTCCCATGCTGAGGGAAGCTATAGGTCTGATAGCTGTAGAAAAGGTGAAAGTGTTATTTTGAAAAGGCTGGACACCAAACACTCCCAGGCACAGCTACTCCTTATTAGATGCTGGTGATTAATTGCTCCAGGTTAGAAGATAACCCAGTCAGAGCCTTATGAGATATACACTTCCCCCTAACAGTCAAATAGTAGACACCCATATCTAAAGTCTATTTGTAGAAGTAGTAGGGAGACATCACCTCTTGTACCATAAATTAGTTCATCGTTATAGTTTACAGTGCTCATCCCTCTATTTCTAAACCTTTGAGACACTGATTATCACAACTCTGACCTGATGTTTTGCTTGCACTACAGAGGAAATGCAAGACCCAGGGGTTAAAACTCAGCCCAGATGAGCCAGAATTATTCCCTGTAAGACAAGGCATGTGGAAGATCTCACCCTGTTGATGGTTGCCCTACCTTTGGTGGGCTTTGACCCGAGCACACAGAGAAGTGTTGCATCCTGAGGGTTGTTATTGACAGCATTAAACATGGAAACACATTTTCCTTACAATCTTCAAAGGTGGCTTACAGAATATCTAAAGTATTCAAAATCTGTGACCTTTACCTCCAGGCAGAGACTTCGTCATGGTGATCTTTGTCTCAGTGGCCTTAAGGCCAGATTACTATAACTCACCCCCCCCAAAGCTACCTGCAGGCTGGAGCTGCCAGAGAGGAGAAGCATGACTGCTCAAGGGCCCTCACCTGGGGATGCTGGCGAACCCTGCACTTGGCAAACTGCATTAGCAAGTGTGATTCTAAGTCTGTTTAATTATTGGTGCTTAAAGCCTAAGACAGTAGAAAGCCAGACTCTGAGGAACCCACACACCGTGTCACACCAGGGTGTTTTTCAGGGCAGATGCACATGGCAATTACTTACAGCTACAAGCTATGACAAAGGCATGTGAAGCTGTCCTCTACTGCAGGACAGGGGTCCCACTCTTCTTGGAGGTACATAAAGGCAGTCTGTAGATATGTCTCCTCCCACAGGGACCATGTAGACTTTTGGGGATCCAGGTGCCTGGCTGTACAGGGCAACACGGATAGAGAGCTAGAAAGGCAGGTTGTGCTGCCCAGACAGCTATTCTCCATCTCCCCCAAGAAAAAGGTCATGAGCTAAACAAGCTCAGTCTGTGGCTTGAAGTGTGATACCTGGCATGTAGGCTGCCAGCTGACCCTTTACAGCATCTGTGACAACATTGAGGCTCAAAACATAAATGTGCTGTTTTGTTTTCATGTAGTTTTTTTAAATAAATACATATATAAATAGAAATTGTCAAAAGCAAAAATGGAAAGATTACATTAGGTTTCCTTGCTGGTTTCCCTGGCAAGGTGTGATCATTTGCCATTGCTTGTTTCCTAGGGTTATGTCAGAAGGTACCAACAATACAAATACTCCTATTTTTCAGAGGCAACCTCCCACCCCTTTACAATTACAATTGGGATAGCTTCTTAGTACTATTAGCAAGTTTTTAGTTTCTTAATTTGACTTTTACATTTTTAACATTAGAAATGTTCTTGGACTACACCAGCATACTAGAACCTAAACCCAGTTTAAGGTTTTGTACTCAAACCTGGACCTAGATCTGTACCTCACAAGTCCTTCTTGTCTTTATTACAGACAAAATGAGAATACGCCATATGATACCCCACCATGTTGGGGTATCATTTCAACGCTGCATGTTGAAATGAATGATGCCCCAGAACTCCCAAAGTTATTAAACAATGGATCCAGTTTGGGCAGATTTGGAATTCATCCTAATAATGGGATGAGTTCCAGAAAAAAAAAAAAAAAAAAAAAAAAAAAAATCCCAGATTGGGCAAGGGTAGAGAGGAATAGAGAGGAATCCTCAGCGTTTGTGTGAGGTGTGAAAGGGAACTGGGGGAGGAGCATGAGAAGATAGGAGAGGCAGTGGTCTTCCCATGGTACCTACTGGAACTGCACTGAGCCCAACTCACATGCAATTTGTTTGCTGAGACCTCTCTATGCAGTGCAGAATACTACAGATGCACCATTCAGCCTTCTGTATCCATCATGAGAAGTACTAGAATTAATTTGCTGAAGCACACTTCTGTGGAGGTCTGAGCTGGGGTCCATGTTTTTTAATAGATTCAAGAGTAAGAGGTGCTTTCTGCTGCAAACTTTGTAAACCCTAACATCAGAAAATACAAATCTCTTCTGTTCCCTGCTACTGTATATGTGGTCCTAGGATCCCTCATAAATTTCACAGAGAGCATAAAATATATTTGCACCTCAGTTACAAAATTTAGACAAGAAACTGAGGATGAAAGGTCCACATTTCAGGCCAGGCTCAGGCCCTGTGTAAGTGTGTATAACTTTCAGGGACACCAATAGTATCTTCTTCTTATGTCAAGTCTGAATTTGGCCCACAAATTTGTTAAATGGCCTAGAAAAACACCAATTTATCTTAGCAGAGCAAAGTAGTTTGATACAAATAAAGAAATGGACTAGACAGCAGAGACGTACAGAACTGAGTCTCTGGGCAAAAAGCAGTGCTGGCCACAGCCTGCCTAACTCATGGTTTCAGGCATATTTCCTTAATGTTAGCATATCAAGTAAAGTAAAAATTATGTTGCTTTAATTCACACACAGCACCAAGATTCCAAACTTCGATGATAAATAATGTACAAAGGTGCCAAAGTAGAATTTTGTTTGTCCTGGGCTTCTTGTTAGGGAGATGTGAGGCACTAGGAACAAAGTGCTGCAGCAGAGCTGCCAGCTCTGCTGGCGTGGCAAGGCACCAGGAGGGTCTGGGCGGTCACTTGGCCCACCAGCCCACATGCCAGCAGTCAGCCCCAGTCCGGGTGCACTGAGCCTCTTTTCATAGGAAGCATTTCATGTTCCAGCACCTTGCACACAGAGCCTGTTTTCTAGGACATTGTTACCTTGTTGTTATTTTACACTTCCTTCCCAAAAAGCTTCAAAGTGGTTGTTTTTTAACACATATTTATTAAAACTTTCTCGCACTATTCAAAAGAATATTTGAATGGCCACTCGAAACCCCGCTGCCTAATGACTGCTGACTTGCTGAAGAAAGGAGGCAAGGGAGGCTTTGCTTTGGGTGGGGGGCAGAGAAAATAAAGAGAAATCAGCCCAGCTTCAAAGGGCGCATTTCCATAATTGCCCTGTAACTTTGGCAAAATAAATCTGAAGGGCTGAGAAAAGCACAATCTCTCAGATGAGTGCACTACAAAAGCCCCAGAGATCCCCAGTCCCACTTGTTACCATTCTAATTCAGTGAGAGAATTCAGTCCCTAACCTCGGTAACAAAAGCCATGAAATCACCATCCTCCCATTCCGATAGCCCATTCCCAAAGAATAAGACCTTATCCAGCCTTTGTCTCCATCCTGCCCACGGACACTCAGTACAAGTTAGGATACCATCAGGGGACGAACAACTGGAAGAGGTTTTCCAGACTGACAGTTTAAACCCTCAGTCTTGGGTTCTCCGTTGCAAGTATGTGCACTCCTACATAGAGGGGGGAGATGGAGCCTGACTGTGGCTTATTTTATTTTCACAATAAGCCTTTTTTGTATTATATACGTTGTTGAATTTCTGTGCAATTTGCAAACTTCCCAGATGAAACACTACACACGTGAGAGTTATGTAGCAGTTTTCTCTGGGAAAGATGACAGTACCCTTAATGACTGCTTCTAGGACTTAATGTTTGTCCTCAGTAGTACATGATCTTTAAACAATAAAAAAGAACAGTAGTAACGATAAATAGCATTTAAGAAGAAAGTGTCTAAAATGGCTTTGCTGGTGTGGCCGCAGTCCCAACTTTGTAATTCCTTGGTGAAAAAATGACTGCTGAATGTGAATAGTAGGTCTTTTACAGCAAAGGCCCAATCTCCCATCATTTGGCCCCTCTCTGACTTTTTTTTTTTTCTCAATAAGACGAGCTTTTGTGGCAATGTTCAGTATGGACAATCAGGACAGCCCTATAAAGGGATTGAGAAGGGCACACAAAGGGCTGCGGCAGCATCAAAGCGAGCCCAGCAGCACAATAGAGATGACATTTTTACATCCCAGGGCTGGGGCGGGCAGGGACTGAATACTGTGTCCATAGCAGTGTCAGTAAACAATGAGCAAAGTGGGAAAGGGGTGAAAACACAAGTCAAAATCTTTTTATTGAAGGCCCCTACACATTCATTGGGCATTTTCAGCCCTGCATTTGAAAGCTCTTCCATTTACTTGCTCTCTGGATTCTCCTATTTAACTAACTGACTGATGATGGCTCCATTTTGATATCTGAAGAAAGGAATGGGAATTCTTCCTGAGTGAATATATTAATTCATGAGATTTAATTGCATTTTATTGGCAGTAAAGAAAATATTAGCTGCATGGTGCTGTTCTTAAAGGGACACTGCCATCTTTAACACCCCATTTAAGAAACCCTGTTTAAGAAGCACCAGCCTTACCTGCAGTACTAGTCCTGCCTCTGATTCTTGGAAACGGTGTTTTTATTTTAGTTTGCCAGTTTCCTGCTTCTAGTTTACTTTTTTTTTTTTTTTTTTTTTTTTTTTTTTTCATAACGAAAACAGGCTGGAGTGTTGTGTTTAGCTGGTTTTTCATTCAGTTTCTTGTGCCCAAACCCGAGGTCTTGGTGTGGTTCAAAGTACCAGCATGGAAAGTTTAAAAGCAGAGGATTTAACATTGGTCATTTAGCCAGTACACCAGATGCCAGGAAGACAGGCATGAGCATTCAAACTTGCTTTTCCTGGCATTTTTTTTCCTGGAATCACATGGAAACATTTCTGTTAGTATCAGGCTATGATTTAGTACCCCAGAGGAAACCTGTCAATCAAGCATAAATTTCTGACATTGTCTTCTGTAGGAATCACTTGCAAAAGTCTCCACCTGAGAACGCCAGCACTAGTGCTGCTGTTCAATAGCCATCTCAAGTGTCCTTTTTCATTAAATTATTTTGGAATGGGGCTGGTCTAATCTCCTAGAGAAGCTTTATCTCTCTTGGAAGCAGGTTAGACTGTAAATCAAGCAAATCGATGTTTTACTCCTTGTATCTAATTTCACATTACATCTATGTATTTAGGCACTTAAATTTTACTGCTAAGGTATCTTGAGTATTGCATAGTCCGGTGTGAATTATAATAATGATTGCTGAGAAATTCAATAGAGTGACTCATATACTGGAAAGAGACGTATTTTCTTTTCACTGTGTTGCCTGAAAATAAGTATAATATTAATGTATTAAAACCTCAGGTTTATGCATACCCAGTAAGTAATTTTATTCTAGCCTGGCTAGCTGGCCTACTGACATGCATTTTCACCACTGCTAAAAATAATGAGGAATCCAAGTGACACACATTTATGGCTAGGAGTGCCATCAGCTCCCTTGACCTAATTGAGCATGCCTACACACCTTTGAGTGTTTTGCATAACCAACTTAGACAGCAGGAACATTTCCAACCAGATTGATTGACATATTTTATTTCTAACTTAAGCTTAATCATGACCAAGAATGATTCATTTATACCTTTCAAACTTTAGGAATTGACACAGGAGACAACCAAGCTGCAGACTCCAGTGTAAGCAGTCATGTAAAGGGGAAAAAAAAAATTTATATAGTTTATTAGCCTACTTAGCTGCTGCAGTTGATGTAATAAAATGGATTAATTAGCTGGTAGGGGAGTTACTTTATTTTATAAAATAAAGGTCAAACTAGATTTTTTTTTTTTTTTTTGCAGGGAAGGTTTTGTCCGAAATTACTCCTCCACTAAACGTTTATCTGAAGTCATGTACAGAGTCTAGAGAAGCTACCATAAGGTGTGGTTTAATTTTATAAACTAGACAGATCATCTCCCATCAATAACCACATCGCCTCTCAAACCGAGAGAGTTCTTGGCTATTAAGGCATAAAATACCTTCAAATAAATATTAGCTGTTTCCACGCACCATGCCTTAAACAGGAACAAAGCCTAACAGAATAGACTGTAATAAAAGCGCTATTTCCAGCATGTATGTATGCGGCTGCTCTACGCTGAAAATGTCCTTTAGCACTTTTTAACCATATTCTCTAGTGTGTCAGCGAAGAGACTCCATCAGAGTATTTAACATTGCTGGGAGCAACGGAATAAAGTGGAGTCACTGTTGATTATTACTCATTAGCCACGAGGACATCCACTTAACATGTGAATAAATGAATGACACCATGTCCTAATGGAAATGGCCTCGGTGTACCTTTAAGCAAAATGTTGTTTAATATCTTCCATTTGCTGAATAGTAAAGAGGCCTGTTGGACATGCACAGTTAGCAAGCAGCCATTGTTGCTTTGTTCCAATTTCAGCATTTAATAAAAAAAGATGTTGTCTTGACTGCAGCAAAGACAGGCCTCAAAAACCCCTGGTGGCAGCAGTCTTGTCCTCATTCTACAAATTCAGAATTTCACTGGCATCCTAAAGGGTTAATATCCATAAAGCAAATGAAGCCTTAGAAGGTACATGTTCTTCATTATTCTGCTTTACACTCAAACATATAAAACAAAGAACATCTGATATCTTTATTGGTTTTCTTAGATAAAACACAAGCAAGCTATAAGCCTTAATTTTCTTATTACCATTTGTTAACAAGGAAGATAACACTCTCAAAAGTACTTGATTAGGACTCCCTTTGATTTGTATCTTATGATTTCCAGGGCATATATTTTTGTATTTATTACTTTGGTACACTGATGGTTCTGATCAAAGTGATAAAAAGAGATATTCTAAAAGTGTAAATATTAACCATACAGGTAAACCACATAATCTGAACAGATTCTTGAATGCTGCCATGCTGGAGCATGCTTTGGGAAACAAATCATAGCTGAGATATACATTCCTCTCTGGAAAGCTGTTAGGCTGGGCTGGAGGAGCCCTTTTGCCCTCAAACCTTTGCAGCAGTAACTTGTATCATTCACAACTTTTTTTCCTTTTATTTTTTTACTGGATCGCTCCTAAGAACAGCTGCAGGTATAATATTGAAGATACCTGCTACATCACATGTCTAAATACTCATGATCAGAATCCATACGGAATACATCTGTATTTATGGAAGAAAAATAACAGCAAGTGTGTTAGCTAATGTGGAAGATCGGGGCGGGGGGGTGTATTTTAATGCATGGCCTGATGCCCGATTGTGAAAAGGGTGTTGGATCTTTTCCTTACTCTTGGAATTTTGTCTGCATTACAGTTAAGCTGTACTGAAGGCTGCTCACTGGTATTTCTCAGCTCACAAGGCTCTCTCTCTCCTGACTCATCCCGAGCTGTGACGGGCATTTTGGCTGCAGTGAATGGGGACCCTGCTACGGCCGCTACGCCCAGCGAGCCGCTCCCAGCAGAAGTGGGTCTGACAAGTTGGAAGTCTCTTTATCCTGTCTCCTCCTCCTCCTCGCCTGCACTTCCTCTGGCCGCCCCGTGCAGACAGGGAGCGAGCGGGAGATGATTACATCAATCAGTGTCAGGTCTCGAAGCTGTGATTTATGAATATGCATAATGAGCTCTCACCTTTGAGAAGGACTAGCTAGGGAGATAATTGATTAGACAGGAAAAGAGCAGCCAACAGAGAGGGAGAGGGGACAGCGAGGCCTCTCTGCGCCGGCTGGGGCAGGCCTGGCTGGGGCTCCAGTGAGGCTGGCAAGCGGCGAGAGCGATTTCTAAAAAAAAAAAACGAGTAGGATTTTTAATGTTTTGTTGAAACATGCATAAAAAAATGTTTCCTCACAAAATTAATGGGAATTTTCTCCACATTAGGGAAGCCAGGCAGGCACAAAGGCTGCTTTCGTCCCACGGGGAAACCAAGTTCTCACTTCCAGAAGCCAAAGGGGTGGCTTTCCCATGGCTGCCATGCAGCCGCTGCTGCTGCAGGAGCATCCCCCCCATCCCCCAGGTCAGGGCAAAGGGAGAGGGCTCTGCTGCAAAGGCAAAGGAGCCTTTAATGGAGGTGGAAAGCTGGGGATGCAATTGTTTTCCCATCGTGGTCTCATTATTTTCTTCCATCCCCTTTAAGCATCTGTCTGGCCACTGTGTGAAAGTTTCTATGTAAAACCCACCAGGATGTCCAGAGGAAGGGGATGTGGAAATTTGCCTCTAGCTTTCTCTACCCCCACCCCTCCCATTCTACATGCCATTAATCTTTTTTTTTTTTTTTTTTTTTTTTTTTTTTCCTCAGCAAGAATTGGCTAAGGAAAAAGCAGGGATACAAAGTGCAGAAAGACGGGGTAAAATTTACATGAGAAACAATTCGTTTTCTAACCACCCGCCCACAGAGTTTCCCCTCATTTCAGGAGCCTGTCGGAGCAAAAGAGGGGGAACGGTTCCTGGCAGAAAGACAGAGCTGCAAGGCCTGCGAGGAAGCAATCGGTGTTTCCAGGGTGAGCTGTGGCCAGAGGGGATGCATGGGGAAAGGAAGGGGACAAGGAGGGAGAAAGTAGAGACGACAACAGTGCCGCAAAACCTGCAGGTCCGTCCTCAGTCTCCCTGGAGGACCAGGGCCAGCTCCACTGCCGCCATCGCTACCAGTAGCCCAGGGAGGCTGGAGGAGGGCACCAGACGAGGGCTCTCCCCGCTGGAATTCTTGCCAGAAGGAATATTAATTGTGAAATATTAAAACATATATATGAGATGTGTGTATGCACACACATATATGGCATAAACATACATATAAATCTTATCTCTTACAAATGCCTAGGATTTAAAATGTAGTTTATCAGCCTAGTGCAACCCAATCCTATAAATAATACATTCCTATCACTATGACCTCAAAATGTCAATACCGCGCAGCCCTGCGCATTTGCATATCTTGTACTGTCTAAACTTGAAGCATGTCAGCTATGTGCTTCTGTTTGTACTTTAACTTCATTTTAACTCTTGCTTCCTAGCTTCAAGCACCCTCCCCCTCCATAGGGTCTGTTACCAAATGAGAAAAGCTCCAACTATTTAATCAGCACCTCCGCAATTATGCCATTTCCAGGATTATAAGGAGAGGAGGGGTGGGGGGCACACGCACACACACTTCTCCAGACAGAGATGTTAATTTAAGGACGACCCCGGGAACAAAAGCAGGAGAGAGCTGGCCTGTGAGCTCTCCCTGCCCAGGCTGCCCCTCCAGCCGGGAGCAGAGGGGATAAGCACGGCCATCTGCGGACACGGACTGCTGATTGTAAATTGCGCACGAAGCGGGGAGCAGCCCCCGTCCCCCGACAACAATCACCTCGGAATGGTTTTCATTTGACTGCGAGGCGGGACAGGGTCGGAGCTGCGGCCGCCTCTCCGCGCCGCTGGGAGCGGCCGGATCTCTCCCAGACTGGGCCAATTTTCAGCACTTTGCCGAGGAAATGAAGCTACAAGTTTTCGAGGCCACAGCTTGGCTCAGGCGCAGCAGGGGAAGCTCCAGCCCCTCGGGCGAGGCCGGCGAAGGAGCAGCCGACAGCTCCCAGGGCCGTCCGGGGGAGAGCGGGACGGGCAGCCGCTGCCCGGTGCGGCGTGGAGCTCCTTGCGCCGTGTGCGCCGCTGCGCCTCGCTCCGCGGGGCCGCCGTTTCTGTCGGTAACTCCCGCCCCATGCAAACCCCTAGGAACGCGAGGGAGAGGATAGCCTCGGTCCCGGCTCCGCCACCCGCTCCGCGCAGACCCGCGGTCTCAGCCATCCCCTGGCCCGCTCCCGGCTCAGCGGCACGATGCCTCCTCCCCCCCCCAAAACTGACCCCTAGGATGCGCACGGAACTGGAGGGGTAATACCGCAGCTCCGTTCCCGACCTGCTGCGGCACTGACGACCCCCGAAGTTTCCTTTCAATTAACCGTAATGTCACGGCGCTCCGAGGGGGCGGGGGAATCAATAGCCGGCACCCGGTAATCAGGTCCTCGGGGGGCGATGGATCACCGCCGGGCCGCTGCCGGCCGCCCCCCGGGCTCCCCCCCACCCCAGCGCCATCCCCCGCTTCCCTGCGGCTTGGAGCTGCCCCCGGAACCGCACACGGAATCGCACACCCCCCCGCCACCTCCCTTCGCACCGCCACCATCACCGACCGCCGGGCACCGGGACGGGGCGGCGGAGCCTGCAGGGGGCGCTGCGGCTCCAGCGTTCGGCGCCGCAGCCGCCCTGCCCGGCCCCGCCACCGGCCCGACCACGGCAAAGAACCGCTCCGCCTCCGGGCGGCCCCGGCCCCGGCGGCCGCGCTCCGACCGGGGATGCGCCGCTCTGGCCGCGGCCTCGGCAAAATAGTAACCGGCGGAGAAGGCGGGAGGTACGCAGGGGAGCAAAATAACTCCAGAGGTGGAGAGAGTGTAGTCAAAGTGGCAACAGTTTATTTATTAGCCAAAAATATATACTTTCTTGTACAATTTGAATCACACGTATGTACATTTTTTACTGTATGTACAAAAAACAAACAACAACAACAAAAAAAAAAAATCGAAACACCTAATTCTCACTGGACTTCCAAAAAAACCTCACAAACTCAGCTAATCCAGGTGATAGTACAGAAGCGGGTATTTTTTTTTTTTCCCTTTTTAGTTTTTAATATACGGACATGCTCACAAGTTGTAACTATACAGAGATTTTTTACAATCATTACAACAACAATAAAAAATTAACTATGATGATGACAACGCCGATAGAACCATAGCGGCATCAAGTTGGTTCTGGGGCCTGGAAAAAATGACACAGAAAAAAAAAATAATAGGATTAAATTGGGCCGACACAATATTTTTAACTGTAGGTAGCACTAGTTTTGTTGTTGTTGTTGTTATTTAAAAAAAAAAATCTAAATATAAAAAGTTTTCAGAGTAACTTACAACAAATTTATTTAGCTACAAAAAAACCAAGGGCCCGATCCCCATGGTTTCAGTCGATCATAAGAGTGATTGATTTCAGTGACCGCTACGCCAAGCTCAGGACAGCAAGGCTCAGCCTCTGAAGTTTCCATACTAGATGTTTGTTTGGGATTTTTAAATTTCAATTTATTGTTTTCCTACTGCCGCTGTATCTCCCCCTCACTCTCCGAGCAGGCCGGCAGGGTTAGGCCGGGAACGGCCGATTCCGATGAGCTCTCGACCGGCCCGTCCCCGCCGCACCCACCGCAGCTCGGCCTGCCCGCGGGAACCGCTCGCAAAGTCCAGAAGAGAGAACAGGGAAAAAAAAATCCGAATAACCCACCACGCACGCAGACGAAGAACAAGAAACCGCCCTGAAAAGGGAACTAAAGAAGCGGAGAAAAAAAGCTAACCATTGACAACTCCCTCCATATATCCTTAGGAGACTGAGGAAGCAATCTCTTACCGCCTCTGCACTGGCTGGAAAGCTGTCTTTATTAACTTTTTCTCTACTTCCAAGGCACTAGATCGATCTAAAAAGAGAAGAAAAAAAAATTTCCTTTATAGCCCCCGTTTTATTCCCCCCTCATCCCTGAATTAAGCCTCTAGACTTAAGATCTCTTCTCAGCAAGTTGCAAATACGACAAAGCGACTGCTGTGTTGCAGGAGTGACCGTCAGAAAGAAAATAAACCAACCCCGGAGCAAGCCTCACGGCCGGGTCCTTCCCACAAAGACGATTTGAGCAGCAACAACAACAGCAACAAGAATTATCTCCGTCGGCGGAAGGTAATTCTCGGGGTTTGAAACTAACCTGGCGAGGAGGCCCTCCCGCCGCCGCGGCCGCGCTCGGGGACCCCGCGGCCGTCCGCCCACCACCACCTGCGCCCCGACAGCCGCGCCGCGCCGGGGGCACGGTGAGGAACCCGCGGGGCCGGCGCCCCCCACCTCGGCCCCACTCACAACGTCCCGCAGGGCCTCCCGCTCCGCGCAGCACCGCGCAGCGAGCCCCCCGTGGCGGCTGCCGTGCCGTCCCGTCCCGTCCCCGCCGCGTCCCTCAGCGGTCACCTGCTCCGGCGGGCTCCGCGCTCTGCGCCTGGTCCGCGGGCCGCGGGAAGGCGGCGGCTGGGGGGGGGGCGGTGGGGGCGGCCCCCAGGCCCAGCAGGTGGGGAGTGTTCAGTAAGGCCAGAGGGTGAGGGGTC
>JANHGN010000615.1:0-40045 GCA_024605025.1 Megaceryle maxima | reverse complement strand
ATATATTCAATTAAAAAAAAAAAAAAAATTCAAGTAGTTACTTTAATCCGATTTCTGTGAATATCCACAATTTAGAATACAGTGCTTATTCTCCCTGACACAAAATTCACTTTCAGTGAATACAAAGACCATAAATATTTTTAATTCATGCAAAGTGATAATTCCCCGACTGCTTTCTTTCTGATTTATACAAGTTCAAGAGACTATAAATGTATGAAACAAAGTTCTTTTCTCTGTCTTTTACCACACTATGCCTCAGCTCATCTCTTCTCCTTAATTTTAAAACTACAGTTCTTATTTATGATGCATTGTCTTCCATTCACCCTTTCTATAGAAAGGAATATGTATTGTTTATAAAAACATGACAATAGTAATGCACGTTTGACAGCTGCAAATCCCAAATCCAAATTGCCCTGTAAAAAGACTACACACTAGGGTTTGTTATGTGCTGAAGGATGGTATGAGAAATATTTTGACCTGGCTATAATCCTATCTATCAGAATTGATCACGGTAATTCAAAACAGTACTTTTTTTTTTTTTTTTTTTTTTTTTTTTTTAGATTCTTGTTCAACTTGCAGTCACTTGGCATGACTTGCTATCAGCTTTCTTGCAGACACAATTCCATCCCTCAGTGGTATTTGGTAAATGTACTCCTTGCTGAGCTCTCTCTGACCAAACACCTTGTCCAGGATAAAGCTGACACTCTAATTTAAAATAACATTCTTGACAGGCCTCTGTACACATGAGAAAAACCACCCACTTTAGATCACAGTGATCCTATCCTCCATTACAAAAGCACAAAAGGCTATCTTCTACTTACCCACAGTTCACGTGTAATAAAAATATCACTGAATGATGGCTGACATTCCAAGAACACACACTTCAGATAACTGTTACCAACTTTACTGCTAACTTTACTCTAAAAGTTAAACTTTTCTAAAGATGTTACATAACATGAATAATTTTGTAATTGAGCTTATTTTTAACTGCGTTACTTTTAATTGAACTACTGAGGTATTGAATGTAAGGCTGTCACCTTTAAAAGATTTGTTACATTAATAAAATTTTAAGAAGTCATTCCAAAACTTTTCCAGCTTAGAAAAGCTTTATTCTAGATATGTACTGCACAGAGAAATACCTCTGGAATGCCAACAGCATCACCCAGTCCTAATTCCATCAGAATCAGCTTGCTTTCTCCAAGCTGGGGACAAGACCAGTGAAACAGAAATGAACTGTGGCTATACAGCTGAATAAAACCAGGAGGTGAGCTCACGGTCAAAGCCCACTGTGCCCTCTCCAGATGCCAACAGTGCATCTCAGCCACCCACACACAGGCAGCTCAAGACCTCACAATTACATTCACAGATGGCATGAAAGGAGAAAAGGAAAGTACTCTACTGACCTGCCCTCCTACCTGCTATGTGCAGTGTGGGAATACTCCCCCACATCCTAATACACTTTTGAATCATTATACTCCATCTAGGTAGAACCAAGAGGAATTTTTTAGCAGAATGTTTTCCGTGGTATTTTTGCAATTTGATTAAAAGTGGTTGCCTCTTGCCAGTCCATCAGCCCTTCCGGCCATCCTCTGAAATCTGCAGAGACTGAAATTCTCCATCTGTAACATTCTTCTCTCAGTCTCGCACCTCATTTGGACATAGAAAGTTTCACTCTAAAATGCCTTTATTTTGGTGGTTTCAGAATGAAACACCACAGTTCCAATTTCAGGGAAAAGATCAGGATTTCATCTGGTGTACAATATTTTCAGTGAGGTATTTCCAGTGGGAAAACAAATTCCATGTTCCTTGTGTCTAATACACACAGATAATAGGACATAAAATAGTCCAGCTGAGTACAGAGATAAATCAGAGGAACACAGAGATGAGTTTTAAAGTTGCATTTCACTGAACTGCAATGTGTGAGGCATTTTCTTCTTTTAATGCATGAGGGACTTGTTTTCTCCCCCCTCTATTATGTTACCTCACTTTTTTTTTATTTAAAAGAGGTATTTCCCAATATGACACTGAATATTCATGAAAAGGCAGCCCCGAACTAGGAAAAGGGAAAATAATGTTCAAAGTATGACAGAAACATCCGTAAACTGTTAACTATAAATTCACCTTGATGATATCTAGTGATATCTTATCACAAGTATTACCGCCAGGCTCTATCTAGTTCTCCTAATCTATTTTAAGACAGCATTACGATGAGATTAGTTAGCATGCAGCATCCTTAAAAAAGAAAAAAAAATCGTTAAGATCATATAACTTACTTTCTGCATATAAAAGTACTTCTAACTAATTCTTTTAAATCTTCTTGTAAAATCTATTCTCTGGGAACATTGTTAGAAGCTGTAAAAACTCACCTTTCTCTTAGACGAGAATGCTTCTTAAAGGCAACTTTCTATGTTTGGAAATTCACTGTAAAGGTTGCCATGGTGATTAATTTTAAAAGTGAAATTCTCCCCTTTTAAAGATTTTTCTTTAAAGAAGAAATGCTCTGTACTAGGGCCCAGTTCTCGGCAAGGCAAATGGGATGAAAATCCATCTTAATCTTGAAGGTTAAAGGACACTGCCTCTACATAACTGAATCTTCAGCAACAGAGGCGTTTTCAGAAAAATATTGGAAATACTTATTTTTACTTAAAAATGTAAGAAAAAAACATTCATGGAAAAATAATTGAGGGACAAAAGAAACATCTTCCAGTGGTCAAACTGAAGCCAGCAGGCCAGGTTATACTTGTAAAAGGAAGGAGGGAATGGTAGTGGGAGCTGGAGCTCGGCAGACAAAACAGCAAAGCAGAGTAAGTGAAGACAGTGTCATTGCGTTGCAAGAGAGAAGAGAGTTGCATCCCCAAAGAAAGAGACTAGAAGCTTAATATCATTAATGAACAGCTTGTTACCTAAGGCATCTTCAGTTTTCTTTCCCATGGTTCAAGATGCAATTTCACATGGATGTCTCCACCGATTGACCTCTCCTCTGCACAATACTGCACAGAGCTACATTCAACCCTGGCTTTCCATACAGCTGTGTTAGCTGCCAGGGAGCAAATAAATGCAGAGCTCTGCTCCTGCAGTGAGAGATGGAAAAGTACCATTTCTTCTCTAAAAAATACACAATGTCCAACATTACATCATGCAACTTGTCACTGCAGAAATAATAACTAGTGTTGTGTCAGTTCAATACCCAGGCAATTTATGACTTCCTTGTTCACATAAAGATCACAGTACTGTCAGACAGCTGCATTATTCATTATGTGTTTAATATTTTATCTCTCTAGACAGCAGTATCTGTATAAGCACAATTAAAATGTCTGACGTAGACAGAGTTGATTTTAATACAATCAGTGAAAATTGTTTCCAAAATCTGATTGACCTTAAAGCTCAATGGTTTAAATGGAGAGAAGGAAAACCAGGCTGAGACTCATGTGGTGCAGTGTCTGGATATCACTCATTTTACTCTGAATGACTACACAAGAAAGACTCTTTATTTGACCTACTATCATATTAGTCATTGTAACTGTAAGATGTTCTAAGCTATATCAAATTAGGTTAAACAGACAATGCCATGATGACAGTGAAAGAAATCACCTTTTAAAAATGACAAAGAACACACAGTTAATTACTACTCTGTTACTACCATAAAATTTAATAAATTCATATGGTTTGTTTCATATGTTTACTCATTAAGGCTTCTACGTGTAAATCTTTTATCTGCATGGCATTAGAGTTACAAGTATGGATGCAATAAAAGCTGGGTAGGAAATATTCATCATCTCACTCTGCAGCCCCCAGTTCATCCCATAGGGAAGGATCACACCTATCAGCAACTCCCTGCTCCCTAAAGAAAGTCCAGTTTGGTTTCAATGCACAAGAAGTCCCAGCAAACTGTATTTTGCAAGACACAGAGTTTAAGCAATTAAAAAAATATTTGCAGAACAAGGAGAAAATGGAAGTCCAATATACAAACAGCTGAACTGGTACAAGAATTTCAAGGTTGCTATCCATGTCATTAACAGGCAAGTCATTCTTTCACACATTAATTTCTATAGAGAAAATAAATAGTTGAAATTGCAGCTATTCTCCATATTCAGTCTTGAATAAGGGTCTCTTAAGAACTATGGAGAAAAACTACACTCCCAAAACCCAACCTTAGGACTTCACAAATCTCCTTAGAGATTTAGAGTTTCCAGTGATCCTCCACCATTTTTTTTTTTTTAATATGAACCCAGGAGTATTTAAGAGTATGTTTATTTAAGACAGTTAAATAAAAGCAGTATTTACCAGCATCAGTTCTGGGAGATAGTGGGGTGGAGATCAGACATAACAAGAACAACCCCATCCCTAGTGCTATTTTCCTACAGTAATTTTCATCAAAGTGATTTTGCTACTAGCCCTGAAATAATGTATATGGCTTGGCTCAGTAGAAAAAACCAACCAAAACAAACAAACAAAACAACAAGGCTAAATGAACCAAAACAAAGCAAAAGAAAATGTTGTGGTTTTACCTGAACTTTCTTCAGCATCCTTGCTGAAGCTGGTGATGTTTCCTTCATGACTTCAACATGTTACAACCAGCTCCTCACACCAAAAATAGCAAATCAAGGGATCCCTGTACATAGAGGGGAGAACCTGGGCACACGTGGCTGGGGAACCAGCCAGAGAGATCCCTGGGCCACCACAAGCAGACACACACCAGCTCAGAATTGTGTTGTGATCTACCTTCCCTCTTTAAAACACATCTGAGATCTTCCCAGGAGTTCACCCACCTGGAAATAAAATTAAGAAGCAAATGAAGACATAACTGCTGAGTACAGGGTTGAAAACATTTGAATACAAGGTAAAAGTTCTGGACAATTTTTTATCTTGTGCGGAATGGGAACAAAAAGAGATACTGTATTGTTTTATCCCCCTCTCAAAAAGAGGGAAAGACTCAGTGTGTGGAATAGATACTTTCGTTCTAAACCTGGAAGTTTCATGATATAGGTAATCTTGAAAATATAAAGGAATCATTTGACAAAACTTTTGTGGATGTTTCCAGCTTACAAGAAGGCAGTACAGAGTCACAGATCTAAACATAAAGATATGCTTTGCAGGTAGGAAGACCATCTGTGCCACCCTGGGACTAAAATCAAAATGAGGAGTGCTAGTAGCATAGAACAAGATCAGGCTTAAACTAACAGAACCCAGAAATGAGGAAAGAAGATCAAATTTATCTGTGAAGGAAGGGAAAATAACTAAATAAATCTTCTCTTCCTCCATTTCCCCTTAGCACTGGTCAATATGACTGGACAATCTCTCCCTTTCCATCCAGACTACAGTTGTATCTAGATGAGTTGTACTTCCAGATGAGAGTGAGCTGCTATGTGAACGTAGTAAATGACAGCAGTATTCTGCTGTCAGAATAAGCTACCAGCAACTCAGCTGCTAAATTAGCAACTTTTCTATTAGATCAATAGGACCAATTCAGTTCCAGCTGGATGAGGGAGCCACTGAAGTGTATTCTCCTGCAGCACTGCTAAGTGGCACCATTAGAAAGAAGAATTGTGGCTAAATGCTATTAATATGCCATAGAAGCAATCTGTGACTGCTACAGAAATGTATGGATCCTAGAATATCCATCAAAGGGCAGACATTGCATTCGGAGTCTGTGGAAGCAGACATGAAGGACATCCTCTGCATTGCATGGCAGAAGTTGAGGGTAAGCCACAGAGTTTTGGGAGATGACAGCAACATGATGCCCCCAAGGTGCTGGATGCTTAAGAGTTCAAGCAGTCAGTCTTCATTTTCTCTTTATACAATCCCAAGCTTCCCAAAACACTTGATTGTGTTAACCACAAAGAAGTAATTAAAAAAGTAGCTGGCCTGACTGTAGATTCCTACTGAAACAGTCATCAACCTAGTGCCTAGTTTCAGAGAGGAAGCCCTCTGGAAGAAAAAGCCTTCATGAACCTAAAAGGTATAGACCAAAGCACTGCATAGATATTCCTATTTAGTAGTAATAATTCCTATTTAGTACCAGTCAATGACACAAAACTCCATTTACCCTAGGGCAAAATTACTCCTTTCTGTGTTTTTGAGAAGTCCTGTCATAATGAAGGTAATGAGGTTTATCAGTATAATTGACTGAGAGGTCATAAGTACTGTTGATTTTGATCTGCTGCAAATACCAGCCAGGGTCTAGAGGTGAAGTGTAAACTGAGTCAAGTGTCAAAGCTTCAGCAAGGACACTCATGTAGAAGAAAGAGCTGAGGTAGAGACAATCCAGGAACATGATGTAAAGTTACATCCGAATCTTAACAAGTACTTGGAGTAGAACACCAACAGGAGTGGGGCTGTCTACCCATCTATCATCAAATATCTGAGGACATCCGAAAGATTCCAGCTGATCCATCCAGGAAACATTCAGACAAAGGAGACAAAAGGACTCAAGTAACAAACAGCTGTATCTCCATATGCTTCATATTGCTAAGCAGACCCTGAGTGTGCTGAAGTCAGCTGGTACATGGCACCAAAGTGTGGGGATGGTCCAAGACCTGGAACCAGACATTTATCTGGGTAAGTAAATAAATAAGCAAAGCAGTACTCATAGCATATTATTTTATGATTTAATATTAAAAGAGCTAAACTCTTTCAAGAACTAGCCAAAACTGCACCACTGTGCCAGAGAGGTCAATCATGGCAGCCTTAGAGCAATGCCAGTAGCTTAGCATACATGATAGCAGTCCTGACAATATGGAAGGCTGAAAACCTATACAGAGACTGAAAACACCTTGCTCACTGTTGCCAGTTGAAATACCAAACAGTATGTACTTTCTAAATAGCCACACCAAGTTTTTTGGAACATAAGATACAGACTTTAGTCCCTGTCAATAACTTAATAGGCATCACTGAAGACTAAAGGCAATCTTGAAAAATGGTGAAAAAAAGAGTTGTTAAAGGTGCTGAAAAATTATTCACACTGCAAGATTAAGCAGATTGCAAAGGCCAAAAGGTACATCCTGCATCCCCTCCTCCCAGCTGAGAGACGAAGTCCCCTTCAAGACTGGATTTTGTCTGAAAGGATTTCCCTACTGTCCCAGCAGAATTAAGGATTGACGCCCTGAGATGAATAGCACTTCACATGAAAAAGCAGAGAAAAAGCAAAATAGTATGTTGGGTTATGGGTCTTGGGGCATGATGCATGCCTGCATTATACAGTTGTCCTGGTTTGAGTGAAAACAGAACTAATTCTGTGCAGTGCAAGTTGAGGAAGAGAGAGGAAGTGTTGATAAATATGGGAGAAAATGGAGGGGTTCTATTCTCTTTAAGTGGCAAGATGCATGTAATTACAGCAAATATCTCCTCTAAATTCTGAGATCTGGGCTATGTGAAGGCTTTGCGATCTTTTGGCCAGTATTATCATGTGTAAAACAGAAGCAGATATTGTACTATCCAACATACTACCTTCAAAAGACAAGCCAAAATACAACACACTAGAATTAAGCAGTTCAAACGAAACAGAAATTTATGCACACATCTTCTTCACCCAGACATTCATCAATAAAAAGAGCTTATTTGCAAAGGCAACGCAAGTAGGAAGGAATCAACATCTTTTGAAGCTGGATGACTCCACTGCAAACTGCCAGGAACTGCAGAGGTGCCCAACATTGGCCAGAGAAGTAATGCTCTTTGTAAGCAAAGCAGCGTGCTGAACTGTGAAGCACATGCCACGTGAACAGCTAGGAAAGAACCAGTTGGGCAGATGGATTATTACAACAACATGGCAAAGGCCAGAGGCCACTCCACACAGATGTGCCAGTCCAAGTGCAGTTGTCAGGTAGCCACAGAACAGAAAGAGCAATACTCTTAAAAATCATCAACTCTAACACTGAAAGACAGCTACCAGTGCAGGAAAATGATGGAAGCAAAAGCAAAGACAACTGTGAAGCAGCTATACAGCAGCTGTACCAGATCTGCATCAGGTAAGATTCGAGCCAGCCTTCAGTTTGTCCAACACCAGCAATTCGGCCCCATGGAGGGCCAGTGGGAAGATGCCCAATGCCATACAACCTACCAGAGAAACTGTAAGATTATAGAAGGAATTTTACTATCTCCTGTAAAAATGCACTAGAAGTGGGAGATTATTGAGAGTTATTTAGAGGAATTTGAAACTAGCAGATAGTCTGGGCTGATAGGAGAAGCACCAGCAACCTCTGGCCTCAACAAAAGAGCAAACATTTGCAAAATAATCCCTACCTCCCTGAAATGACAAAAATGATAACAAACACCTGTAGCAACCTGCATAACCCTTGGAAAGAGGAATAGACCTTACAGAGAAAGCAGGTTGAGGTCTGCTTGGTCTCCACATCTCCATGGCTAGCACTGTAGCTACATTCCCAACACCTCTGTAAATATCTAATTCAGATGCATGCTGCTACATGACTCACAAAAACATAGTGGTTTTCTTTTCATTGCTGAGAAAGATTATAACATTATTTCTAAATAGTACAAGGAATATTGAAGCTATTAAAAAAAGTGAGCTTAAGTTTTCTAAAATCAGGAGGGAAGAGGAGGTGGGGAGTGTCTCCTTTAGCATTTTACTTCTGTAATTAGTGATACTTAGTTTTTCCTCCACAGGTTTTAGATAAAATAAAGTTTTCCTTCCCTGTTTTTATATTTGATAATGCATTATTTACATGTAATCAGCTTTAAACGTCAGTCATGTATCTAGCAGTTCTGGAGCTATGATGATTTTATACTAAATCCTACTGCTTGCAAAGTATAATGTCAGAGAGAGTAAGAATAAACTTTCTCATTAAATATTAAAATTATTAATAATACTACACAACACTGCAGCAGAGTTAAGAACCAATGTAGATTCCAGTCACCATAGCTTCTGTTCACCAGGTATATCTCCAATCACAAGAAATGGAAAACTTACTGCAAAACTACTTAGGAAATGAGAATAATGATGAAGGTGAATATCAGATAATGTGTCTCACACATCTCCTTATGAAAGTCACTCACCTTCTAAGCCAAGAGGGGGAGATCCCCTCCTCACCAAGAGAGGGAAATCTCAAACAAAACCAAAATCTCTTTACAATTAATTTTATATGTTTTGTTAAGAAATTTCACTTGTCTCGGAGATCATTAATCATTTTTCATTCCTGAAGAGTCTCAGCAGAGTTGCACCATAAGCAATGTCACATTGTAATAGGTCATGCAGCACCACTGACACACTGTAATTTGCTCTGAATGCAGACATTTACTGCTTCATAATGACCTACTTCATGCTAATGGTATAGTAATGTTGACCAGGGTTTTTTTTCCCAAGGAAAAAAGGAAGTAGTAAGTCATAGGCAAATGACCATTGTAGCAAGTAGCCACATTTCCTAGAAGATGCTCTACTCCTGCTGTTAACGATGTTACTTCCTTGTTAACCAGCTGAGGTTGGAATAATACTGTTTAAAAAGTAAAGCTGTCAGGGTCATTCGGGGGGGGCTCACTGACCACTACCAACAAGAAACAAGCCATCTCACGGAACAAAGGCTTTGCAATGAGCTGCTGACAGCACTGTGCAATGCTGCTGCAGACTGATGTCATCACTGAATTCACCTTGGGCTGGGCCAGTCCCAAAACAGGGAGAGAGGAAGTCTGCTGCTCTGCTGCTGCCCAGAAGATGAAGGGGTGGAGTAACAACCTCATTTCTGAGAAGACATCTCAACCTCAAATACTGCTGTTTCACATCCCTTTGTGCTGTCCTTAGTCTGCCTTTCCAGGCCTCTGGCTCAAGCACAAAAGCAGCAAGGCTGGCTGCTCCCTCCTGCAGCCCTCAGCAGCCACCCAGCATATCTCTGCCAGGAGCCAGCCCTGCCCTCCTAGCACTTAGACCCTTGCTTCTCTCACTTTCAGCCCATGCGGCATCACTTGTAGGGTTACTTAGGCTTCCTCCACCTCTCCCCATCTTGGGAGTCTGCCACCCTTTAACCACCCAATCTCTTCTGTCACTCAAAGGTTTCCCTTCTTTGTAAAAATGTCCTATATATAACTTACTCTGTCTCCTTTCAGTTCCCTTACAACATGCTTACCTCCATTTCCTCTATCTTTGATCTTTTAATTAATCTGGTTTCATTTGTTCAACCGCAGTACAAAGTCTTTGCAGCAGTTTTCCGTACTGTTGTATATTGTCTCCATTATTTAATTCTCTAAAGCCCTCTAGAGATGGCTTATTTACAGGACATCATGTAATTATAGGAAGGTTTTCAGATTGTGATGGAAATGAAGTCATTGTGAAAGTAACACTGAAATATACTGTGGATTTAATCCACTGTTTAAGTCATACATCCATGTACAAACAACAGCTAAAAGCCAAAACCATCAATGTAGGTTTCATAGTAAAAAAATGTACTGCCAAACAAAACAAAAACATCCTCATATAATTGCACCCACTAAAATTATCTATTAATTACATTTTAAAATTAGTACTCTGAAAAAATGCTCCAGCAGGTGGTAAACTCTACGCCATTCACAAATATTGCAGTATGTCAAATGGTACTTCGGTATAGTATTTCAT
Source organism: Megaceryle maxima (assembly GCA_024605025.1). Taxonomy (NCBI): domain Eukaryota; kingdom Metazoa; phylum Chordata; class Aves; order Coraciiformes; family Cerylidae; genus Megaceryle; species Megaceryle maxima. The sequence goes on along the minus strand of JANHGN010000615.1, from coordinate 29,490 downwards.
GAAAGCAAAACCCTGCTTCTCTAACAGCTGGAAAATAACACTGCTGGGGCTGGTAGAACACAGGGCAAAGTCTGTTCTTCAGTCTACGTGGCCCACACTGGCAGCATTGTCCTGCTCTCCTGGGATATAAGGAAATCCTTATGTAGTGAATCCATATTAGAAATATTTCTACCTCAGGCTACAGCAGAAAGCAGAGAAGATCAGAGACTACCATTATTTTCTTTCCAGTGTGTTACTATTTATTATTGTCAGTAAATTAACTTCACTACCAGAATGCCTTCATAACCACAGACAAAAGGTATAGATAAAAGGATTAACATAATATGCACTTATGGATTCCAGCTGCAGTACTCTAGGACTCCTGTACCAACGCTGTCATTCTCGTTACTAGTGGATGGCTTATGCCATTTGAAAGATAAAAATGCAAACTTAATTTTTTTTTTTTTTGGACAGAGATTCTACAGCAGCTTACTGTTTAAGTTTAGGCCTAAGGGTTTTTGTCTTTTCCAAAGCAGCCTGCATTTGAGATTGACTAATGGATCAGTTATTCTAGTAAGCCGTATTTCTGAAATTCAGTGCAGACACCTCATTTAAACATCAACTTCCACTTGGGATTTTAAGGCCAAGGTTCCTCTGGTAGTCTCATCATAAGACTAAAATTCTTAATTAAAACCAGAATAGATTAAACCCCAAGAAAAATAAACTTGCTTTAAAGGATGTTGAAAGAAGTAATTACAGTTGACGTAGCACATTGTTTCTGGCAAATAATTCAAATTATTTCACCTAATATAGAACTAATTTTGGGTCTATCTACTTGGAATTCCATCTATCATCATGCTGCCCATTAGCTTCATTCTTTTGGGGCCATCAGAGATTTGTAGAATCTTTTCTAGTTTTGCCTTACCTAAATAATTCTTTATTGTGTGTAAATGTTGCTGCATTGGCATTCACTTTACACAGAGACCAACTGCAGTGTCTCCTCTCTTTCTGCTTTCCCACAGTCATGTACAGCCTCTGCCATCCATTTATGATTAAACTCCTCCTGCCTTGCACCTTTTACTTTGCCCCAAACTACCTTGGAAATGTATATTTTTGGTTTGCCCCTTCACTAAAAATCATCTCTCTTTCCTAGAAAATCAATCTGGGATTGACAAGGCATCAGAAAAATTTCAGTATTTTTCATTCATGACTTCCATGTCACACATACCCTCCCTTATCTCAGTCTTCTCCGTTCAGTTCATTCCCAGGGGCAGAGAATGCATCTCCCTTATTTTTCAGCGAAGTGCTGTAGCAGTCTCTGGCATTACAGGCAGGAATCATTTAAGACTCTTACAACCAACTAAAATGTTTCATAGTAATTGCTCAAACTGTCAACATTTAAGATATTATAATGTCAAAAATGCCATTATCAGACATTTCCCTGACTGTGGTGCTCCAGGGAACTCCAAGAACATGTTTGATTCAGGAGTCATCTTCAAACAACTGGAGAAATTTGCATACTTGACTTCCAAAGAAAACTTGTACTACTAGAAGGATTTTTCTGACACTCTCTTTGTATTACGTACTTTTATATACATTTGCAAAAAACCCCACATAAATATATTTCACAAGTCAGCAGTCATCATAAGTATTACTACAGTAGTAGTCATATTTGCCATCTCTGCAAAATACAGCCCTAATGATATTCTAAATTTATCAACATTAACATTCCTGATTTCCCTGGGGAACAGTATGGCAAGAAGGAAAATCTTCCAGGCTTTGGTAAAATGTAGTAATACTGCACAATTCCCTCAGGACAATCCATTTCAGAAAAAGTTGCATTAATGATAAGGAAGGTAGAGCAACACTTCCAAAGAAAACTACACAGGATACCAGAGCTGAAGACTACTAGTGACTTCTATCTTGTGTTTATAGCAAACTCCCACAGTATACCGACTTTTAATTGTGTTTGCAGTCATACTGCATCATGAATTTCTTATATTATCAGTAAAATGTGGAAAAGCTTTCCTCTTTAGAATAAACTAAAGGCAATATATCTATCTACACATTAATCAGAGATGAATGAGATAAAAAATGTAAAATTCCAGTAAATGAAGTGATCTCAGGAATAATAACTTCAGCTTAAAACAACTAAGCCTCAGTCTCATGGTTATCTGGTTCCTGTCCTATCACAATGGTAAACATTCTATTTTCACATCATATTTCATTACATTTTTCATTCAGTGCTTTATTTTACCACATGAAATATGTGATGCTAGTGAAATATGGGCTACAAAGCCCCCAACCCCATCATCAATGATGTGATCCACACAAACGTGGAACAGTTGAACACTCACCTAACATTTTCACAGGAACCTGGTAGCAACATGCAAAGCCCTTGAAGATACTGTAATAACTCACAGTATATGTGTCATGAGTCAAACAAGAAACAAACACCTTATTTTTCTTTGCTTTTTACTGTGGAAGCCCAGGATGATCTGGCTAAATGCCAGAGTGTCATTGTGAAAATGATATCTTAATAAATTAATGTTTTCTCAGAATAAGACATAAACAACTGCTGTCTTACTATACATTAAGATCTTTATTATTATTATTTGCCCGAGGTCACCTTAACCTATGTCCATTACTTAATAAAAAAACCAAACAAACAAACAAACAAACAAAAAAACCTAAAACAAAACAGCCATGAAACAAACAAACAAAACCAAACCCTCAACACACCAAAAACAACCCCTAAACATTTTTCTTTTACTGTTTTCTTTGATTACTAATATAGGATTTGTAATGAAATAATAATGAGCCACTCATTTGATATTAAAGAATCTGGAAAGAGAGATCATTTTTATATGACATCCCATCCAGAGCACATCTTTTTCTCTAGAACAATTGTATTTATTGTAAATAGAATAAAAATCACTATTCCCAAATCCTTTGCAACAGAGTTCAAATTTCCTTGTGAAGAGTACTGTCAGCTGGAGGCTATGAAACACAATGAACTAATGGAGCCTTCTTCAGTCATCAGTTACCTCAGAGGCACACATTTTAATTTAACTGGAGTGATTTTTGACTACATAATTACCACCTGGATTGCCTCTAGCAGGGTTTTGCTATACAGTTCTTAAAAATATCAGTGCATTGCTTATCTAATTCTATACTTGTTATAAAACTTTCCTTCAGACTCACAATAGCAAGCTGGAGTTAATAGTAGATTCTGAGCCTATACAAGAGCTTAAGGGGCAGGGAAGAGATGGCAAGTAAGCTCATCTTTTTTTCTCAGCACAGAACCAAATTAAAATGTCACTAGGTTTCATCTCATTTACCACCCTATCTCCTTAGAATCCATCCACCTTCTTGTTTAAAGCACATAAGCATTGCTCATAATTTTTCACAGTTTTACTGAGGATATGTTACTGAGGATCAGCTTTTATTGGATGATGAACTTCTTGAAATTGTCAGTTAAAATGTAGCCACTCTAAACCATATAAGCCCATTTGAAATATTGATATTTACAAAAATAACAGTGGATTGTTATACAGTGATTTAGCAACAAGATGCGAGCAACTGCGGGTGTAGCCAAGCTCTCACTGAGAAGTTTCACTGTAATACTTCGAGATGACACAGTTTCTTAGCCTACAGCTGTTCTCGGATACAGCAAGAGACATTTAAGAAGTAACACATAAGAAAGATAAACCTTATGTGAAATGAGGTTACATAGTATCTGGGGCTCTTTTAAAGTATTACCTGGAGACATGCCTCCTAAAGAAGTCTCACATGTAGCCTTGTGAACCTGAAATGTTAGCAGGAATTAGAGCCCTAATCCTAACAGACATAAAGCATTGCAAAGACCACAGGCATGAAAGTACACCCAGCTCAGAGCCTGACAGCTTGTGTAGATTCATAGCCTAGCCTGATGTAAGGCCAGCACCATAAGAGATGCTCTGAGACCTTGTTTGCTTAATAGGAGCAGGTAATGCCTATAATGACATTAAAATGGTGCCCAAAACCTGGTGCCATAATACCCCCAACAGCATCAGGTAGGATGATGCTTGCGTTGAGCTGTCTCACTGTAGAGCTCAACAGGCAACCTGACCCTGCGAAGTACAAACTCTGCTTCATCAAGGCAAGTGTCACAGCAACCCAGGAAAAAATGGCAGAGAACAGCTTGAAAGGTCACTCAGCCTCTCTCTACCTTCTGTATTGAGAGAGCAAAGTCACGCCAAACATAAGCCACTGCAACCCACGCAGGACAGTTTGCAGGAGAGATTATACAGGCCCCTGCCCTATTCCCAGACAGTCTTCTCCAGTGTAGCAATCTCCTCACAATTACAAAACATTCCTTATTGTCTAAAGCTTCTTAGCTACAGGTGAAGGTCTGGTCTTCTTGATGAACATGCTATGGAAAGAACAGACTATTCCTTTCCTGTCTGCTACCACCTTTGATGTGACATAACCAATGGGACAAACATAAACCCTCTCAGTCTTTTCTCTGGACTGAGAACCAACAGTTTCTTGGCTGTACTCTTGCACACCTTGTTTTCCAGGTCTTGACTGCCTTTGCTGGTCTCTTCCAAAATTTATTTCCTCTGCTTTTCCACTTCTTCTACAATGGTACTGCCCCAAACTCAGCAAAATTCTGCAGCTGAGATCTTCCTTGTGCCAGCAACAGAAGGAGGATTTCTCCAGGTATCTTCCAGACAGCTATCCTCCTCCCACATCCCAGTATGTTGCCTGTTTAGCAGCAGTACAACATTACTGGATCACAGTCAGTTTTTGTATCACTGTAACTCCACCACCCCCAGATCTTTTTCCAGAAAACAGCTACTTCTTCTTCCCCATACTCCACAGTTGTAGTTGATTTCTTTCTGCCTAAATGTGGTCATCCCAACTGAATTCCATCTAATATTTTTCCAGACCATTTTTCCAGTTAATTTATTTTTAATTTGACTTCTGCCCTTCAATATATCTGCATAATTTCTGACAGTTCGGTGTCACGTGTAAATGTACTCAGAGTATATCATATTCTATCACTCCAGTTTCTAAAAAACTACTGTATACTACCAAACACCACATGACCTCTCTAAAAAGTTCTGCACTACACAGCCTTTCAGGGTAACAGGTTTATTATCTAGCCTGTGCCTGTTTTTTTCAGAACAACATTGTATGCACCTTGTAAGAGTATCAGGCTTCAGTAATTTGCTAATGAAAGTGGCATGAATGACGTTGTCAGAAATCATTACCAAAGCCAAGATATGCATCAGTAACTATCTCTCCCATATCTAGAAAACGTGTTACTCTGTCACAGGAAAAAATGGGATGGCTTTCATGCAATTTCTTCTTGACATAATTTGATGACCACTGCTCATTTCCTTGTTATCTTCTAAATATGTACCAAAAGCTTACTTGCTTAGTAAATTTTCACAGGTTTATTTTTCCCCCCAGGGAGTAATGCTAAACTTACTCAGCAATGGCCCTCTTTTCCCCCCCTCCATAAAAGTAACAAATTACATGTTCCCCCCCCCCCCCCCCCCCCCCCCCCATGTATACTGATTCCTTTTTTCCTCCCTAATTATTGGTTAATTGCTGCTTTGCAAGAAGAGCTAAATTCCACCTCTATTCTTCAAAGCATTCTGTGACTTGACAGCATACAAATATATACAACCAGCAAGTCCTATTGTGGCAATCCCCTTTCACAGGCCACTAGAAGCAGCATCTGCTGTTCATTTTTCTGCCCTTCACAGGCAAACCACATGCATGAGATAAGAGTCTGTTGGGCCAAATAGAATGAGAAAGAATGAGGAAATCCAGTACCTGTTCATGCAACAATACCCACAGATGTTTGGAGAGAGAGAGAGATCGTGACTTAGATACATATTCTCATATGCAGGACTATGCCATGGGTAGAGGAAGAGGTAGGCAGAGGAAAAGGGATGCTCTATGGGTAGGGGGAGGCATATGAGGACAATAATACAAACAATTGACTATCATCACTGCTTTCTTCTGTTAAGGTGGGCTGCATGTCCATGTCAGTGAATTGGAATGAGCCCCATGAGAGTGGTGGGGATAAAAACTGAATACTCAGGTTCATGTCTAATCTAAATCCCTGCTGCTGCAATTTAAGCCTATTACTTCCGGCCCTATCAACCACAGACATGGTGAGCAGATTTTTTTCCTTCCTCTTGATAACAGTTTTCAAGCCTAATAAAGGCTGTTGTAATGTCCCTACTCAGTCATCTTTTTCGTGGCTAAACAAGCCCAGCTCTTTCAGTCTTTCTTAGAGGTCATGTACTCTGGACCACTCATTCTTCTTCTAATTGACTTCCGGGCTCTCCTCGGTCAAAGCACATCTTTCTTGGAGTGCACTGTTCAAAAGTGGGGATAGTGTTCCAGCTGAGACCTTACCAATGCTGAGTGTGAAGATTACTTCATGCATCTTCCAGACTGCATTCCTGGTTACATATTCCATGATGACAATGTCTTTTTTTTTTTTTCTTTCTTTCTTTTTTCTCTTTTTTAACAGATGCCCTCAAAACTTGCATGACTTATATTCACTCATGAGCCACTATAATCCCTAGCTTCTTCCCTGAAGAAGTGAACCCACCTTGTGGTTTCCCATCCTGAATTACCAGACGTGCTCATAAAAGGTCCATGTTTTAACTGTCTGCACTGAATCCCGTGTTTTTTAACACAATTTCTCCATCTTCTTTAAAGCTTATCTTTTGACATATCCAGAGTGTTTACAGCCTAGTGACATCTGGCAGGTTAATGGGTATGCTGTGTATTCCACTATCCAGTCAATTAAATGAAAACCAAACAAAACTAAAGCTGTTAAACCTCTGCTTGATACATCTTCAACTGTGACAGGCTGCAAGTCCTTTAGGGCAAGTATCACATTTACTTCCACATGCTGGTTATACACAGTATATCAAATTCCTCTCTCAAACACAGCTTCTAGTATCACCGTATATAACACTAAATAACAATAAAATTTGCTGTTTCAGCACAGTGCCCATTTCCCACCCCTCATTTCCTTTCCTTCTCCTCCCTTCATTTCCCCCTCCCTTCCCCCTCCTTGTGCCAGGGTTTGTTTTTCATGCCAAGGTCCTTTAGATGAGACCCTGTATGGGAAGGTAGGTGTGTGAAAGGTTATTAGGAAACTGCCATCTAAACTGCTACCTTTCCGGCTTCCCCACCCTCTCCCTCCCTACAAAGTCTCCTCTGTTCTGTTTTAATACTAATGAGTTCAGAGGAGGTTCCTAGGCTGGAGCGATTCATAACTTGGACTGTGCCAAAGCACACAGGCACACACCTCTCTGATCGCTTCCTGCCCAAACACAGTCCTGCTGGCTCAACCCTCAAATTGTGGGCTGGGAATTGCTGCTGTGGCCCTGAGCCAAAGGCAGGCTGAATTTCCAGGGGCGTCAATGCCACCTACTCCTCTCCTCCTGACTTTATCCTCTTGTGTGCATCCTATTTGCCATATGCCTCTATGGAGGAAAACAAGGGTAAGTCAGAGCTTGGCTGACCTTTAAATCTCTGATAAAATATTACGTAAAAGGGCAGGAGGAACTGAGAGGTCAGTTAAGAATTTAATGAGGAAAAACAGCTTCTTACTGAGCTTTGGTTGTGAAGCTCAGACACATGCTCAAACATATATACAGGGTAAACTCAAGGAAACTCCAATAAATCAACATAATTTCTGGTGTGAGTTCAGGTTTAGACAGACAGTAGTGAAACCAGAAGCTGGCTTTAGTTCTTCATTTGCTTTCTGAATTATTACTCCACATTTAGTAGTGCAAACCAGAGATCAGAATGTTTCAAACTCCATTAAACTGAATGGACTTACTCTGGATTTACACCAGTGCAAAATATTAATCAAATTACATGCTTTAAAATGTAACAGACACTAAACCTCTCAGCTAGATGGCCTGTAACATGGGCTTGTTCTACAGTCTACAGCACAGATTTCAGATATGGAGTAGACTGAGCAGTCTGTCAGTCCCCTTTTCACTAATTGTTAACTTCTGCTTCAATAAATGGAGATGAGCTATACTTACTACTAATAGGTACACACCAGCTAGAAGAACACTCGCATATAAGGCTTCTGCTGTCTCTTCTGGGGTGAAGAGAAGGGCAATAATGCTCTTCACTCACTTGTACTAAATATTTCCATAGTCAAATACTGAATGGAAGGCATGACAGTAGATTTGGTTACTCACTCACACCCTGTCCTGTCTCATTACTCAAACAGAATTCTGATAATCACAACAGTAGCTACTGCACTGACATCAACTGGATTTAGGAAAACACCAGCCAATACGTTTTTCTCTAAATATTTCTAATAAAGAAATTACCAGACACTTTACAAAATACATCAAAATACATCAAAAGGAGTAAGAGAAGGATGAGCATTTGCCTTACAAAATGAATTCCATCTCCTAACAACAAATCATAATTGCATTTATTAGCTGGTTAAGCATTTGTTATCCAAAGTTCTCTTGCATCATTAATGTAGAAGGCAACAACTTTACACTGTCCAACAAAGAAGTCCAGCTGTTGCTTTATATTCAAGATGTAATGCTGAAACACAGCCACTAAAGCAATCCCAATGGATTTTCCATGACTCAGGGATCTCCCTGGACACCTTCCAAACTGAGAAACTGCAATCTGCTTTCCCCTTGTAATTTCCTTTGGAGAAGTTATTCATCAAACCTCCACCTAGTAAACCATTGCATAACATTGTTGTGCACACTACTAAATTATTTTCAGAAGGTGTTTGTGTTATTAGTCTGGGCAGCCTTTCCCTTTCTGTGGTCAACAAATGATGATGGGAAACTGCAAAATTAAAAGATGCCCTTAAGTGTTTTTAATATAGAAGTGCATAGGACATACAGATGTTGACTAAGGCCCTTGTGTGTACAGCACTGGATCCACATGTGAAAGAAAGGAGAGTCTGCCCAGTAGGAGTGTAGAGTCTTGTATCAGATTATCCCTTGAAAATGACCAGGTAGATAAGAGCAGGACAATGTCTATGACAGGAGGCAGTAGTAGAGATTTGCTCCAGAGATCTTAAAATGCAATATATGTTGCCACTGGAAGAATCCTGTAGTGTTTATGACCAAAGGGTGCAGAACCTTTTCAGCACCTTTTCAATCTGACTACAATTCTATACTAAAACTGGTTTAAGAAGCATTACTATTCCCTGTTTCACACCAGGAAAACAAACTCACAAATGCATGAAATAAGCTTGCAGAGGTACCTAGGAAAAAGACATAATGCCCTTTAAATGTTTTCCTCACAGAAAGTTTACAGACTTTTTCACTCACAGAAAACAAGATAACCTAGCATGAAAAGCTCTGGGTCAGTGGTCTTCCAGTGCCAGGTGGAAGGCATCTGTCTGTACTTCCTCCTGACAAAACATGCCAAAGACAGAACAGCTGCGGAGGCAGCCAGGTGCAATGAGCGACAGAAAAAACATTTTCTGATGTTTGCCTTCCAAGCGCTACTCCCACCCCGTCCTGAAGGGATGAGAAGAAAGGCTATTCATCTCCTGTATTTAGTCACACCAAAAGCTCCCCTTTACCCAGTATAGAGGAAGGTGCCAGGAAGCTGTTGACCTGAAAACTTGGTATCCTAAAAAGCTGCTACTCCATCCATGCACCCACCACTGTGGAATCTTGCAAACTAGGTACATGACAAGAAAAGGACATTTCCCTCCAGCACTCGAAGAGCCATGCCAGTTTACTTTGACAGTTTCCCTGAACGATAAAAAACCTTGAGGACTGTTTGAACAGCCATTCCACCTATAGAAGAACTGAGGCATGACATAATTATAAAACCTCTTCCCCCACTCTCCTTCGGGCTATATGATACACTATCTGAGCAATAGTTATATCTGATATAAATAGCTACTCGATGAGTCAATTTGAGTCAACACATTAAATAGACCTTCCTGATTGTTATCTACTTCTCCATTGAATTATCTTACTCTGTTAACAATTCCTCTTTGCACTTGCACCCCATCCTCTTTCATTACTGTTTCCTCCTCACTGGGAAATTCCACTGCCTCTCCAGCTTCAGCTGGTTACTTTTACATTGCTATTTTTTGTAGATTTTATAAGGTCTTCATTGTTACAGGGACCCGTCTCCCCCCTTCCTACTCAAATCAGGCTAAATGACAAATCATACCTCCTACAGCATCTCAGATCTGGCTTTTCTTCTATGAGCTGCAGAAGAAATAGACATCTGTCATTCAGCCTCCCTTCATCAACATTCAAGGTCTCTCTCCAAAAGCATAGCCAAAAGATCATCTTGGCCTAGCACCACAACTACTTCATTTGTTGTTTCTTTTTCTTCAAAGCTTTGGAAAAATTTGTCCCTCATTACCAAAATCTCCTGTCCAGCTATGGTCTGGCCATCATGGTCTTAGTATGATGTAGTACTTCTCTGCCATTTTTCCCAGATGCATCTACAGGTGGCATCTTCTGATCCCAAATGGCCTTTCTGACCTGATTCATAAGACTCCCACCTCTCTTAAGTAGACCAAATCTAGATTCAAATATCCTCTGTAGAAGATGAGGAATACAGTATTAATAGATTTGTAAGTCATCTAATACAGCTCTGAACAATGTAAAACACTAATAAATAGAAATAAAGAAAGGATAGGAACTACAGAAGGGCAGGAATCATACTCTGAGAAGCCATTTCAAAGCCGTGGAGCAATAGGACAACCCTGTACTGCTGCTGCTGGCTCTTTTTCTGCTGGAGGGGGCAGAATCTGTTACTGTAAGTCAGTAGGCATCAAAGTGAGAGGAACTATATCATAGAATGGTTTGGGTTGGAAGAAACCTTTAGAGGTCATCTGGTCCAACCCCCTGCAGCAGGCAGGGACATCTTCAACTAGATCACATTGCTCAGAGACCCATCCAACCTGACCTTGAATGTTTCCAGGTATGGGGTATCTACCACCTCTCTGAATAACAGGTTCCAATGTTTCACCACCCTCACTGTAAAACATTTCTTTATTATATCCAGTCAAAATCTACCCTCTTTTTGTTTAAAACCCTTACCCCTTGTCCTGTCACAACAGACCTTGCTAAAAAGGCCGTCCCCATCTTTCTTATAAGCCCACTTTAAGTAATGAAAGACCCCAATAAGGTCTCTATGAAGCCTTCTCTTCTCCAGGCCTTGAGAACAACCCCAACTCTCTCAGCCTTTATAGGAGTGGTGTTCCAGCCCTCTGATCTTTATTTGTGGCCCTCTTCTGGACCCGTTGAGGACTCTAAAGACATATATATGAGAATGCTGATTCAATTCTAAATGGAAGGTGGGGAATTGCATACTCTGTATCCATCCAAGTAGAGCTTTAAAAACCCCAGAAAGCTGAAATAAAGATAAATTAATTTGATCCTTACAGCTAGCAAGTATGACTCTTACTATCCTCTCAGTGTTTTATCACTTCAGCAGCCTTCAGACTCAATCCAGAAAGTTCCTGACTCTTTGTTATAGTCCTAATGCAACATAAAAAACACTCAAATATTAATGTGCCTTACTAAGGAAAAAGGCCACAGTAAAGCTTTACAATTTTATTTTTATGTAATGCTGTCTAACACTATGCAAAACCAATATACTGTTATGAAATCAGCTGATAAGGTATCAGAAACATGTGGACACAAGATTTCTGAACAGTAAGCACATCCAAACTATCAGTGGCTTAGGCGATAGGATATCATGATCTCTTTCAAGCATTCAGTAGAGGGAAGATAAAAGTTTGACATCTTTAGCACTTCAATTCTCTTGTGTAAGGATCTGTCCTTTTCCCTGTTTTTGCATCCCAAGCTACAGATCTGCTGTGCTTCCAAAATCCAGTACTTCTCCTCTTATACCCTAGATGGACTACATGTCTTTTCTCAGTCAGGGAACATTAGGATTAACTACATGTTAAAAACATGTAGTCCAGTAAGTAGGTCTTTCTCAGATGTTTCATGTCTATTTAAGTAAATCATACTCAGAACACACTCAAACAGTCCCTTCAGGTATTCTCACCATGACTACTACCTTCCCCACCTTTCAGAAGGGTGGCCAGCATGCTCTGCGTGGGATATTCAAAAGCTAACAATCACCACAGACACAGAAAATACCACACAGGCAATGTAGAATGATAAAACTCCACTACTGTCTTCAGTGCAACTGAACTGCTTTGTATCAGATAACAATCTGTCCATAGGTTTTACAGTAAAGCAACAAGCTCTACAAAACAGTGTATCCTTGCACAAAAACCTTTTAACTACGTAGGTTCGTTGGTTAATGCCCCCAGCTTCTTCACACCCAAATTCTGCCACATAAACCCAGGTCTGGATTCGCATTTGTTTACACAACCATACTGATTCTCAGACACAGAGTGTGAGACCTGGCTTCCATCTCATGCTCCTGTCACAGCATCTGGGTCTCACACATCTGCAGCATTGCGACTGCTGCTTCTTACACAGCTGCTCAGGGAGTGGGAACTGCCAACCAGCTGCACCTACTGGAAAGGAGCTTAGAGAGCAAAAATGCTGGTGATGCATTGAGTGCCACAAGCCTGTCCCTGTCACAGGACTCCATATGAAGGTGAGTGTCTGAAGGGAGGAGCTGTGTATGTCACAAAGCCTAAAATGTAATAGCTCTTATGTACCGGGACGCGAGTAACTACAGAAAGCTGCTTACAGTGATATGTGCATTAAAATCGGGGACTTGTACACAGGCATTGCACATGGGACATGTAAAATAGACCCAACATTATGAAAAAAATCTCTTTGAAGCGCAGGAAAATGAAGAAAAAAGTATCCTGGGTATGTACAATCTTGAACTGAAGAATTGTGTTGGACATAAAGGAACATCTGTGCTTAACTTTACAGCCTATGATACCATGAAGAAATTCTGCCTCCCAAGCCTCAGTCACCTAATTGCTTTGGAAATCTTAAATTACCCAGTACTTTTGTCACTGATATAATAGAAGACCAGTGTATCTGAGTGAATGAAAAATGTTACCCTGACAACTATAAACTAACCCAGAGAAAGGAAAATTTTTGTGGCCTGGTACCCATGAGGGAGGAAAGCAACCTGCTGCCTCAAAGCTTTGCTTTTTTCCTGCCTTCAGAGACAGTGTTTTCTACTCATATGATGTTGCTAAGCCTTATTCCTGGATATAAGCCTCAAGTCATGAAAAATTCAGCTTAGTCCCATCATCAGTATTTTCTTACAGCCTCCACTAGTGCACTCTCATTAAGTGCAAGAAAGGAAGCAATAATTGGGGTGGGAGGCCTCCACTGAGCCGAAGCCAGCGAAGCCTTCTAGCTTGCTGGAGTCATATACAAATAAAAATGAAGGACCACTCCAGATCTTGATTGCATTTGGCACTACACAACCTTCCTGACTGATGAGGTACAATCATTCATTACAGAAAAGCAGAGAGAATGGGTACAGGGAATAAAAGAACTTCCTCTAATGGGCAAAACAGCATACAGACACTTAAAAGTTATGGTTGCAGAGAAATTTGCATTGGCCAACAACTCAGAGCCACAGGCCTGTCAGAGGTGTATTCTGAAACTATGATTTACATGCAGGGCAAGTGACATAGAAATTAGATCCCTGTATTAAAAAGAATCCAGGAAAATTATAGGGGAAAAAAAAAAAAAATACTGATAATTTGAAACTGAAATAGTAAAATCTTGGAAACATGCCTGAATTTAAATGTGATAAAATACTGTTATCAATACACATTACACGTGTTTGGGATTTGAAGTGAGAACCTAACATGCATATCTTTCTAAGCCACAACTTTTCAGTGTAAAATGAAGCACTAAATAAGCTTCAGACATGGATGGTACTTTTCTAGGAAGGTGGCACTCCACACTGATGTCCAAGGGACAGAATGGGCACCTCTGTCTACCTGTTTCCCAAAAGTACTACAAGTGATCTGGGGAGAAACAGAGAACTTGGTTCTCCAGACCTGTAAACAAACACAGATAAATACAGCTCTTGTGCCTACATACCTTGACTGACATTTAAGGTGGTCTATACTCACATGAAAGCCCACTGTGAAACCCCAGCTTTTGTTGTAGGAAAGCTGCTGTGTATTCCTGCACAATGTGTGGCTTAGAAAGATATGAATGTAGGTCCTCACTTCAAATTCCAAACACATCTCATGTGTATTGATAACAGTATTTAATCACATTTAAATTCAGGCGTGTTGCCAAATGTGGCATCCTCACGTGGCACAATACAATAAAAGAAATGTCTGGGTTGGAAGGGACCTCTAGAAGTCATCTAGTCCAACCCCCCCTGCTGAGAGCAGGGACATCCTCAACTAGAGCAGGTTGCTCAGAGCTTCATCAAGTCCCACCTTGAATGTCTCCAGGGATGGGGCCTCAACCACCTCCCTACCTCCTAGTAGTCACAGTTACAGAAATTATCTGAGTATTCATAGGTTACCAAGATGCTGCCTCTGCTGCTTGGACTCTCCTGCCACATCTCCTCATATTTTTCACCTTCATGGGTGAAGCTCTGTACAGCTCTTATTCCAAGGAGACTGAAGGAGAAAACATTAACATAATCCTATTTTTCTCCTTTTTACAGTCATAGTCACTGCCATTCCTTCCAGCTAGATTCCTGGGCTAGCTCATCTTTAATTCAAAAATTGAATTCACAAGCTCTTTACACTACTCATTCCTCAGTGCTAGCATTATTTACATTTTTCTGCTTTCCCTGAATTTCTAGCATTTAAGTTACCCTTCTTGGTATGGTCTGGGTTCACATCTGGGATCAGGTTGCTGGTGTAAAAGAGATCTAGATGGCAAAAATCAGTGGGACACCACCTTTAACCAACAAGAAGTGTCCAGGACTCTAATATTTAACAAAAGGAATCAGAATCCCCTGTGACAACACACCACTGCTAACAAACATGAACAAGGACATGGAGAAGTTGTTTCATGACAAAAAATTATTTCCCTGTGCTCTGCAGTAGCTCTTCCAGATTATTCTGCAGTTCCTATTCAGTCAATAAATCTGTACAAGGAATAACATATGTGCTTAACACAGCCATTTTTGCCAGCAGGCACAAAACCAGCCTGGCACCCACTGAATAGACCACCAACTGCAACAGCACTTCACTACAAAGTATACATTCAGTATACTATAGTAGTATACACAGCACCAGCTAAGAAGAGAGACTGAGAAAAAAAGAAGAAATTATGCTGGCTAGAACAGCCTTGATGGTCAGGTAGGGCCAGTTTTACAATTTATGAGGTACAAGACCACTCCACACACCCTACTGTCTAGAGCTTTTCTTCCTTGTCTGTTCATTGAATGAGAGATTCTAAAGCCAGCTGTTCTGCTCTGTTTCAGTTGGGTGCCTTAAAGTGGCCCTTTGAGGTGCAAAGCTTGTGGTCACAAGTATTTGTTTGCTTTGTGTCTTGTGCATCTAGACTTCTGATAAGGATTTACTTGTACTATTACCACTGCATTAGTCCCAGAGCAATCACTACCAGCAAACAGCCTGAAAGCTAGTACATTTTCTGCCATCTTAGCCCCAAGATTCAGATCAAATCACCTTGAGCCATGGTCTTCATTCAGATCTACTCCCTGCATGTTCCCAATGAAATACATCAAGACTGAATTTGGCCCATATCAGGAGTAACCTTTTCTGTTTTAATTTTCTAATTGAAGGGACAAAGCCTGAACACAGCATCCAGCTTCAAGTAGAATAAATGCTTGAGATCTATCCTAGAAACTATTTTCTGGTTGAGTGGCATTGAGAGCAGACATTTCAGCTGAAATCAGCACCAGCTTGTCATTTGACAACCACTGCCTTGGTCAGAGTTCAGTTCAGGAACTACCATTACTCAGTTTGTTAGTGGGGTTGCATACCCCAAACAGAGCAGCCCATACATGTATACTTGCCTGAGCCTGAATTCTACACAAGCAAATTTGCAAGCTCTAGAGGGGTCTTGTGACTCCATCACAAATAAAGGATCCCAACACATTCCTAATTCCTCCTCTTGCAAAACAGACATCTCCAAATTCACTTTTCCTTATATTAATTTAAGGACCAAAAGAACAAGAGAAGACATCTGGCTCTCAAAATGTCCATTTTCCTCAGACTGTGACAGGCAGGTAGAAAGATACTGAACATTTACTGGACTGGAAAATTAATCACAACGGAGGCTTTTCCAGCACAGCTAGGCTTAGCTCTTCTCGTCATTAACTCTTATGTGGGAAAATGCCCCAGATTTTAACTGCAACAAGAGGAAAAAATAAGGCTTTTAAAAATTCATTCAACCACACCAATGTTTCATTATACCCTTTGTAGAGCAGATGGCAAGATGAGGCTATACCCCCTGGGCCTGCTTCAGGGAGCTAACACAAATGCTTTTCTCACTAAAGATCTCAGATGATGTTGGTGTCATCATTTCACTTGGGGATTTGGGTCAAAAGGCTTTACACTCAAATCTGGTTTTTATATAGTACAAGTGCACCCAGACTAGGCCTTAACGGATAAGCAGCAGGGAGGCTAGTACACAGCACAGAGCCCTCTCAGGCACTTCCAGGTCGCTGCTTTACACTGGCACATTTACAGACTGAATCTTTCTAATCCAATTAAAATCTCATCTGAGCTCTCAATACAGATGTAGCCTGTTTTATTTTAGTGTCTTGCAGAACATGCATTAATACGGACCTGTGGACAAACTAGCCCTTCTAGGCAAATTCTGCATTCTACCAGCCCAGTTTCTAGCCCAGGTTCTCTCACTCATAAAGCCCTTACTGCTCTCAAGTTACCTGCTTACCCAGTATGGACATGCATCACCATCCTATCTGAATGCTTTATAAAAATGTGTGATACATACCATTAACGTCCTGAAAAATAGCACTTTCCCAGTTCACTTCTCATGTAATGATGGCTAGGGTGTTATCATTAAATATAAGAACATGAATATGATCTCATTTCAGTGGCTTCATTTGTTTGAACCATATATGCCAGTTACAGGCATATTAATAACATTTACTAAGTTATAGCAGAGACCAACAACTCACAAAGTTCTGGAGCCAAACATTTTTACAGAACATCATGCATACTTGTCATTAAATTTTGCACTGAAAACATTATAAATCATACTGTTTAATAGACTTCCATAAGGTAGCAAAACAGCTCACAGCTGCAAGCACATGGAACACTGGTATTTGCCAGGCATAAAACAAAAACCTAAAAGCACCCTTAATACCACCAGAAACTTTCGAACTCCTCACAGACACTGATACAGTAAGCAAAAGTCCATCAGCAGCTACAACAGGTCTTTCACTATGATACAAAGGTAAACAAGTTCAAGTTTTAGCAAGACAAGTTCAGGAGCAAAACACATCTGTGAGTGAAATCTCCAGGAAGGCTGGACTGAATGCTTCAATGGATCTTGGTACTGGAGAGAGGTGAACTTTGATACAGCAATTAAAGCTTTGCATGAGAAGACCAATACTTAAGCAGGATCCAGAAATAAATTGACAGCAGAGCAGATTACAGATTACAGTCTTACGAGAGATACCTGTCAACAAGCAGAATTATCCAGTCAGTGAGTTGCACTTTCCAAGAGGAATTCGAGTAGTCTCCCACAGGATGCAAGCTGACTTTTGTGAGATAGCTTTGTAAAATGAGATTCCTCATCTGCTACTTAGCCAGAAACAAGTAGAGTCTTCTGTTGCACACTCTATTCTACCTGAAACAGCTTGCAAATCCTACTGACTCCTTCCCACACTCCTGACATAGAGCACTGCAAATGCTAAAAAATTGTCATAGGTGCTAGGGAAGGTGGAAACAGCTAATGGAAAAGAAGTCCATACCAATTCACTATGTACACAGAAAGCAACTTTGACCGAGGATGTCCTTGAGCTGAAAATTCTTAGATGGTTGGACAATACTGCGGAAAAGACCACCCTATCATCACATCTTATATTCTTCCCTAGGGACCTGCTTTGCACTCCATCTTGAAATAGGAGCCTGGGCTAGATTGTCCAACCATTGATCCGACAAACTATAGCTGTCCCTATATTTGGTGCAATATACTATAGTTGTTCATAGGTTAACCTACACTTGCATACTCAGCTAGAAGGGTATTTTCATTTCTATAGTGCTTTGAAGCCATGGTAGTGGACAAGGACTTCTGGGACAATGTTCTAAGTGCAAGGTAGAAAGATTACTGGCATTCCCTCTAATTCTGATTTCTTTTTTTTTTGTCTGTTCTATTCCTCATCTAATTAGCACCACTCTGGCATATATACACTTATAAGTACCTCACTTTACACAATCTCCAATCTCAGAGTGGTAATGAGATAGTTAATCAATTGCATTAAATAGGCACCACCTTTATGATGCAGATTGCAAAACAGCACAGCCCTATGACCTCTGCCTGTCTTTTGCACACGGGCTGAACAAGAGGGCAAAGACAGCATCATTTGATGCCAAGCATGAATAGCAAGTCCCTACTACTGGAATCCACAACATTTACCACATAAGCAAATGACAAAGTTCATCCAAAATAACCGATTCTCATCCTGTTTATGTTTGTTGCTGTAACAGCACCATTTCATGGTTCAAAGGCAGCTGGCTGATGAAACCTAATTACCATGGTCACCTGATTCTTATACCTCATCAGCAGTATGTTACTGATCAACAGAACAGTATAGTCCTTATTTTAGAGACCCACAAACCTTAAGATTTTCCACTGTCCTTTATTATACAGAAGATTTTATCCCAAAGTTGTTAACAAGAAACTGACTCTCAGGGATTCATTCTCTAGAGAACTTAAGAAGTACCTTCTAATGTGCCCAGTCCTACTCCTGGAGAATTGCACAGTGCTGTGAGAATAAATAAGCGTATTTAAGCATTTTGTTGTACACCCAATGACACTGTCATCCTTCCTGTCATTTGTTGCCTTTCTTCCACCAAGGAACTGGTCATAAAAGAATGAAAAAAAACCAAAACAAAACAGAAATATTTTCCTATTGTTGGTAAATCACTGAAGTCCCTTTACTCCTTCTTTGAAGGGACCACTTGGAGGATTTCATCCACCTTCTAAAAATATATCAATCTGCTAGCAGAAACTTACCACAAGTTCGGAGAACCTGGCATTGAGCTCTTCTGCTGGTGGGATTGGGACAGAAAACTCAAGGAACTGCAGGGGGTTATTGTCCTTGAGGTTGATTTCAGGGAGATCGCTACCCCCAAAACAGCAAAGAAACCCCAACGCATGACGATTCCTCTTCCGGGGGGCCATGATCATGGTGTATGATGCTATCTTCTGATCATGTTCTGAAGGGAAAACAAAACAAAACAAAACCCAACGGTCATTAAATGATAAACAAGACTCTGATAGATCTGTGCTGCTCTCTGCAGTTACAATGGCCATCACTGGTATAACAGCTGGAATAGGACAGAAGGATCTGAGACGCAAAAGGCGAGATAAGCACTCAAGCTGGACAATATAGCTAAGCTTTAATATAATATTAACATGCTATTGAATGGCAGTGTTGAATCACTTCTCCCAAAGTTTCTGAAAAGGTTTTACAAACTCAGTGTGGGATTTCCCAGCAGACAGATTTATTGGTTGTGTTCAGTAGCCACGGTTGAATACTATCATTGAATACCAGTATTGGCCTTTCTCTCACTACTACAGTAGAGGAACCAAAATGTCAGAATTAAAAAGCATATACTAGAGAATTTATCCAGAATAAGTGGAAAAAACCTCCAAAGGTATCTCATTTAAATAGCATAAACCAAACAATGAAACAGTGAAGCAGAAATCAGTTTTCCTCCAGTCTGGAACCAGATCACCAAACACTCATCCCTTTATGGGCAGAACTATTGCAGTAGGACCATTTTCTCTATTCGATTTTCAAATACACGTAACTAGTTTGGGCTGCTTTATATATCCAGAAGAGAAATCACACAGTGCTAATGCATTCTTTCAGATTTACATTTGAGCTGCCAGATCCCATCCTGACAGGACTCAGGCTTGAGGGGCATTGGTATCAGAAGTGTAAAGGGAGGCAAAAGGAGGCCTGAAGGAGGAGCTTGGAAGCGACTGATTTCACCACACAACACCATTTGTGAGCGTCCCATCCAAACAGGAAGTCTCCTGACAGCAGTTTAAAAGGAGGGATCTGTGCAGCCCACAAAGAGCTGCATATTTTGCCCTTTTAAGGGACTTGTTGTTTGACAGCTCCGGGGCTTATTTGTGTTATATTTTTTAAGGACTTCACTTTTTCACTTAATCTGCAGAATAAGCTGTATCCTTAGAGAGTAAATAATTAAAGTTTGTTGTGAAGCCCAGCTCCCTGGGCATGGGGCAGGGCAGCAGGGAGGGAGGTGGCAGGTGAACTGAACCACAGGATGCTGGATGCTGTATCAGCAGCAACACAGCTGAGCTTTATCGTCAAAGCAACTGCTGCCCTAACCTGCCCCACAATGTCCATTCACTTGCCAGAACAAGGCTGCTTTGAGCTCTCAAAGAGACTTAAGTAGTTGTGCTAGGAAAAAGTACCTTTAGGAGAGCAGTTGCATAGTGGGACTTAACATACTGCACACAGCCAGAAGCTCTGCAGGGACTTTTTGTGTAGAAATTGTTCATGCTGGCTTAAGATAAAACTAAGCAGTGAACAACAACAACAAAAGCCAAACCACCCAAACCTCAACCCTTGTGGCACTATGTGCTTGGTAGGAATAATCTGTCCTGCTTTGTGCTGGGTTAAATTTATCCATCACTTTCTCTTATGGACTGGAGGGACATCAGCTGCAACTCACACTCAGCTGAAAGAAAAGTGAGCTGGTAACAAGCACTGTCTTCTGGCATGCCCACTTTCCTTTGCTCTCCATGCCAAATCTGCAATGGGTGCTATGTCTCCGCAGGACTCGCTAGAGTAGGGTGATGCTGGCTTCAAAAGCACATTGTTAAGAACATTGGATTCTCACTAGGAGACACCAAAGGCCAACATAACACTGGAATTAGTCTATGACACTGATTCGGTCAGCAAAACCAAAATGCCTTCAAATCTAGCACAATGTTATGCGTTGCAACTTCTGTTTCTTCTCAGTGGTGGAGACTTAAGAGATTCAGTTCTTAAAAGATTTCACAAGAGAGCCTCAGAAAAAGTTGAACTTGTCCACCACAGACCATCTTCTCAGTGACTACTCTGAGTGCAATGACCATAAAGGTAATCTGATTGTGGATGAGCTCAGAATCCATTAGTCTGACAAAACTTTGTTTTGGAGGGAACTCAAATCAATGAGCCAAACCTGATTTACATGCAATATAACTACATTTGCATCAATTCAGTTTTAACTAAGTTTTGGCCTGCTGTCTAGAGGCTTCCTCTAGACATCAAAGGACCAGCATTCTCTGGGGCATCAACAATGAATCCTCCTTGGAAAAATTGGCTGAGACATCGAAGTGATAGGACCATAACGTCTTCCTTTATGAGCTTGGGTCAAGACTTTAGCAAGCTCTCCTCCCAAAGAGGTCCCTGATCAGGAAATGAGTATTACGCGAATGGATTTGAAAGCCAACATTTTTTACCAAGCGAGTACTGCTCTGGTCAAGGCACTACAGGTTGGACTGTACTGATATTTCATCACTCAGCTTTCATTTTAAGCAAGTTCACCTAAGATGTGAACAGTCAGTCTCCAAGTCTTCATCATCCATAATGCTGACAAACTCACAAGCTAGTGCTTGTTCTTGTGGTGTCTTTTACAAAATTGGCATCCATTCTTTGGGATCCATACTTGAGAAACTCAGCAAAGCTACTCAGCTTTTACCACTCTGAAAAACCACACAGAACCTCATAGTAACCTCATAGTGCCTCACTTTCACAAAGCATCATTCCATTGCACAACTCATATTCTTAACACTGGCATTTTCCCAGTCCATCTATAAGCAGCATGCAGGAAATTAATACTGACACAGAGGGGTAAAATGGCACTTTTGTACTGCTACTGTTACAGCTGTGTAACTGTAGATAGGTGAGGTATTGAGATTCTTTTAAAATAAGAACAATTAAGGAATGCTATAGAGGAACCCAGCATAGGTATTTTAGAACTGAATCACTGAAGGAATCAATGATATTTCTAAGTGGGAACACTATCTTTCAAAAGATTAAATCTGACAGTCATAGAATACTATGGGGCATTTACTTAAGTTGTGCTGGTTTTCCTATTTAAGAACTAATTATAACTCCTTGATTTTTATTGATGGATATAGTTTAAAACACAATAAACTTTTTCTGATAGCCTCCAAATTAATAACATTTTCCTTTGTTTTCCTCTCTCTCTTTTGCCTTTTCTTTGTCAAGAACTGAATCTGAGGAAAATGTGCTTCCAAAGGGGTGGGGGGGGGCAGAGTGGAGAAGCAACAAATTAAAGAACATATTTTATTTTTCTGAGTGGTAACTGATAACAATGCTGTCATTATAAAAAATAAAATAAAATAACAAAAGGTGGGGGTTTTATTCCAATGAAAGTTTTATTGCCTTTCAACTTCTTGCAAGTGAAGTGATTGTAAGAATGAAACATGGAATTATCTATTTCTTTATATATCTCCAGTGAAAATCAATGGGAAATCCCTCTCTGGAAAGAATCCCACTAGTACATATAACTGCCTCCCACAGCTCTTCTCAGTTGTACTGTGGTAACCTTTCAGACAACACAAACAAGTTGCCATCATGTCACCAGCTAACTGCACACCAGCTCCTCACAGCAAGCCCCCTCTTTCTTCCCAGCCGCATCTGTGGTTCGGCTTAGGTCAGAAGTGACAGTCTGGAACTTTGCCCAAGTTCTAATTATAACAATGTCCTCTCATTCTGACAAAGCGTACGTGTTCATTCCTAAACCATTTGGCTCAGTGACCAAACATAACTAAGCTAATGCAATTTTTCCAAGTCATATCAGAAAGTTTGGCCACATGGGATGAGATCCATGCTAACTGCACATGAAGATCTGCTTTCATTTGCAGGTTCGAAATTGTTTCTTCAGCCTCACTCTTTTCTTCATTCTCATCTCAGAAATAATGTTCTTGCAGACATATGCTAAATATGCAATGTTCCACAAAGAGTAAGACACCTGAAAAAACTGCTATGGCAGCAACTCTCCTGTGCAAGAGATGCAGTTATCATAGTTTTTACCTCACTGTCCTGTCATTTACCACAAAGAACAGCCAGAGCACAACTGTAACTAAAACAAAGAAAATTATTTTTCTATCATTACCTTTGGAAAAACAGAAGAGAGAGAACTATGTGGCTTAACTGAACACATGCAGTCCTGCAAAGCCACTTTGCAAAATAAGGAAGCATTAATGGAAAACACTGATGCACTCACTTCCAGAGCTGAATCTCCACTGAACATTGACACACAATGTCAGTGGATTCAGGATTCTCACCTGAGTGGGAATCATGGGACTGAATGGATTATACAGAGTCACTTTCCACACTGGTTTATGCTAAAAGGAGAGGAAACAAAGTAAATCATGTCTATTTCTCTGTATCTTTCTCTATAGTAGGATAAAACATGAAAGTGTCATGTATTATTACAGAAGTTGAAAGAAACTTGAATTTGGAACATAAGCCAACTTACCTTCCACCCACCACCAAGCTAAATTTCTGTTATTCAACTTTTAAATAATAAAACACCAGAACTTCATGGTATTATAATAGTTTAAAAAAGCTTCTCCTTCAGATAGGGAAGAGCAACACTTTCCAGTTCTAGACTTTGTTCTCTCTATCCTTTTTAATATCAGCTTTGTTTTTATTCTCTACTTCTTTATCACTGTTCCATTGCAATTTCATCACTTACTTGCATGACTATTCTTAGAATGGTTTCTAGTAGCCACTTCCTACGCCTTAACCTGCAAGACCCCTCTTTTCTAAGCAGAAATTAAAGAGAGAAAAAAATTCTGGAGAGACATCTACTGCATGATGTGAGCTGTAAAGACTGCACCATGTTTTGTGTATGCTTTATTTTTGTTGTATTATATTCCACTGTCCTAGCTGTGGCACTGAGGTTGTAGGTTCTCCAGTGTAGGACATTAGTTACCTGCTTAAATCCATTATTGTACAAGGGCCAAGTAGACTTATGGTTCTATAGAAATAGTAATAAAAAGAGTAGGTCAGCAGAAAGTAATCACCCAGCTGGAATTTGGCCAAGACATGACTGTCCACACCCCCATAACAGTGCTGCTGTAGAGACATCATTTATCAGTGTCCACAAATCCAGTGTGGATAAGTTTATGCTTTATGAAATAATGGGATTTATGCAATGATTTCCCCTAGTACAGCATTAGCTTCACTAGATCTGTTGCTCTTTTATGTCATTGTGCTTCTTCAACTTGCTGTGATTGTAAGAGTGTCCTGGTTTAAGTTAGAACAGAACTAATTCTGTTCAGTGATTCTAATTTTTAGCTCAGTCTTTTCTAAGCACCTGCACTTTCTGAAGTTAACAGCAAATTTTCACAGGCAGTGTCTGCTTTTATCAGTGATAATGCTCAATGTTTAGAGTTACTACCAAGGACTGGTATGCAGATAAAGGTCACTGGTAAATCTTCTGTACCACACTGCAGGGTGCAAAAAAGTAAAAGACCGCACCTGCAGGAAGAAGTGTACAGGACAGGTGACCCTAAAAAGACCAGTGAGGTATTCCATCCCATATATATCATATTCAGTATAAAACTGAGGGATCACACGGGTCAAGCTATCTTCTTCAGTGGCTGGTGTCCATGGAGGGTTCTGTCTGTTCTGCCTTCAATCTCAATCCATGTATTCCTGAACACAGTACCAGAATCCAGCTCCTGAATCCAGTTCTCATCTGCTGCTGAGTCCAGTCTGGGACTTCCCAGGTACCTGCTCCACAGTACCAGTGGTGATGGTAAAGTAAATGCCATCAAGGGGGTTGTTTTTAATATTGTTTTTGTAAATATTTGTATATATTTTATTATTATTATTTTCATTAAAGATCTCCTAGCTTTCTTTTCTAATATATAAAATCTCTCTCCCTTACTCCCATTCTCTTCCCTTTGAGGAGGAAGAGTGGTTAACAGACAGCATCTGTTATAGGTCTAGTGGATGGTCCTGCCTCTAAACCTTGAAAATATGCTACATAAAAGCAAACATGGGGAAATAATCCCACAAACATCACAGATTCCACCCCAGGACTCAATCATAACTGAGGATAAGATCATCCAGCAGTAAGTCTTTTCAAACACTCTACAACCACCAGATTTTACTCCTGAAAGAATACAGGTACTG
Source organism: Megaceryle maxima (assembly GCA_024605025.1). Lineage (NCBI taxonomy): Eukaryota > Metazoa > Chordata > Aves > Coraciiformes > Cerylidae > Megaceryle > Megaceryle maxima. The sequence continues at coordinate 4,179 of JANHGN010000615.1, read as the reverse complement.
CAAATACTATTTTTTGGACTTGCCAAGAATATACTGTAACCTCAGGGCCATGAATTCAGGACAAGAACTACAGTCCATGTTGTGTCTGTGCTACCCAACAGAGCAGGTCTGAACTGTCTTTTCTGAAAGCTATGGATCTAAGCAGTAGAGCCCAAGTTAGACTTTCTTCTCTGTCTTTAGGTGGTGAGTACAACACTGTGATGCAATCTCACAGTAGACAACACCTTGGAAGCTGGAATGTGAGATGAGATCTTTATTCAATATAAGAACTCATAGACTGAAGATGAAACAGATCATAATGACATCAGTCAAGCAGACACGGACATTGACAGACAGAACCAACCCACTGCTCCTTTAGTTCCAGTGCAGAAGCCTATTTTCCTCTACAGGAAGATGAAGTCCTGTGCTTTTTACAGATCTTATGGTATGACATGCCTTTTATGTCATTAGTTTGAAATTTGCCCTAATAATTAAATGTCTGTCATTTCTATCCATAAGACCATGGATATCCACACCCCAAAACCAAGCTTTTGATCACCTCAACAAAGAAGCCAAGGACAGAGTGATTTGGAGAATGAGCTGTCTCACTCAAACTCTATGCCAAAACACCAGGAATAGTGGTAGGGTAGTAGTAAAGCTTCATCTAGAGACTTGAAATCTCTGCAATATTTCTGTTGGGAAGAGTGGGGTTTGCTTACAAAGGATGTCAATCTAGTTTCCCAGTAGCACTAAGAAATGCCATGTTCAGAAGAATGAACACACAAAATCCCATTACTAAGAGCACCCCTGTCTTATGTGAGTCATTGTAATTTTTCCATTCTGTCATTGCCCAATTATTTCCAGACATGATGTAACTATTTTGCATGGGGATTTGCGAGTCAAAATGTTGCTGTTGTTGTCATCATTATCCTGGGTGCCTGAATTTTCCAGACAAAATAAGCAACTGAGGGCATTAGGGTGCCTCTGCTAAGAGAGAAATAATCTGTAAGAACTGCCAACGTGCTCCAAGGAAAACAAACAAATGGTAACGGTCCAATTACATCTTTCCAAACTCCAGCTCATTTTCATGTGAAATGCTGTTTCCTTATTCAAAAAATTAGTAGAAGAACATTTCATTTGTTGTCCAACGTCATCACAGCATACAAAAAATTGATTTCCATTCTAACACTGTATTCAGGGCCACTACAGGACATTAAAGCTCAACTTGACTGGCAATATACCTTGATTATAACCACTGGAAACTAGCCACAGATGTAGATGTACAAGGGCTGTCTTTACTATTGACAGGAAAATCAATTACCTGCACTGGGAAAATTTTCCTGAAGTTCTCTCAAAACCCAACAGAGACAACATTTGGACTTTTACATGTTGTTTGTGGATGGCACTGAATTTCTTCAAAACTAGTGTTCATCAATGCTACCTGAGAAATCCAGGTTCCAGGATGTAGATCTGCGAATTTCTTAGTGTCCAAGCCAGAGTACAGTATATTTCTGCATGTCATTCAAACATGTAAACAATAAAGATGGTGGTTCTCAGTTCAGTTCCATATACTGAAAAACCACTGATGGGGATGATATTTAAAAGGTTTCTTTAGTGACTCACTAAAGAGAAGAAACAGTCACTAGATGCATCAAAAAGGGAACAGGTTTTGGGATTTTGATGGTCTCTCCATCTTAGATAGAGGTGGTTCCATAGGTCAAGGAACAAACAGGGTCAAAGTGTCATTGATTTCAGATGCATATTTTTTAAGCTATTTGGAGTAGAGTTGTCAATTTGGCACCAAAAGTGAATTCACTCTAGAAAATGAAGTTAAGAAAAGGTCATATACAACATTTTATCCCAGCATTTTTATTTTTCTTCAACATTCTGACAAGGGATACTCTGGGTTCAATGCCCTGAAATCTCAACATTACGCAAGTAGGTTTGAACTCCAAGCCAGCAGCCTGGTGAAACTGTTGAACTTTTAACCTAACGTGTCTTCATGAAGAATGGATATTTGGAAAGAGTTCTGGTCGAGGATTGGCAGTTGTTTTCTGTGTGTATTTTTAAATGGCATCCAGATAAAATATATTTTCTGGCTCCTGTACTGTTTACAGGAGGACACTCTTTACACCAACACTGAAAGCTGGTTTCAGAGCTGTGACTCACTGCTTCTTGGGGGCTGTTAAGCATTTCATGGCATTAGGGTGAACAGGACCTCACCTACATTTAGGTCAAATACCACAGATGCTCTGAGTGACACAGGTAGTGATCAATTATGAGAGGCTAAAAAGAAAGTGCTACCTAAAATCAGCCACCTTCCTTGCATGGTTAGTGGGTACTTTTGGCCAACAGCAGTATGTTGCAAAGAGTGCAGTAAAAGGAGGAACAGGGAATCACCCTAAAATACCCAGATGTGAGGATCTTCTCTACAAAGTGATGAGTAGCCATGTGGGCTACAGCATATGGTGCACAAGGGTGTGGTGCCTGTGCCAATCTCTACCAACTCTATTCTACTGCCTTCTATGGGCTGATGAGAACTAGTTCTACTCTCACACATTCTCATGGCAAAAGGTCATGTCCCCACAAGGCCCTTTATTGTTCCTCATTAAGAAAAGTTTAAGTACTGAAGTATATCTAGGGAGGATTTCCTAGAACTATAACTGACCAACACACTGATCTTCCCCAAGGATAGGTCATGTGCTTAAATGTATGCACAGACATCCAAAGAAAACTGAAGAGAAGCTGCATACAGCGGATGTTTGGGTAGTTATCTCTGGTCTTCTAAGTATCTACAGCAACTCAATAGCCTGTCCAAAGATACAGCTAAGTTCTTTCAGCTTCTGAGCCCAAGCTACTTTCATCTTGCTGACAAAGATTTGAGCACACCCCACAGAAAATGAGACTGCAGTATAAGGTTCCCTTAGTTCCTCACTACAGCTGTCCATGCTACAGGAAAAAACAAACAAACCAACCAACCAAAAAAACCAAAACAAAAAACCACACCAACAAACACAAAACCAAACAAACAAAAACCCACAACAAAACGCCAACTCTACTTCTAAACAGTCACTTGATCTGGGTACGTGGTCCTTGGACGTGATTCAAATATAAGGTCCATTGTATACAAATAGAACAGGAGTCTACCCTTTATTAGAGAAGGCACATCTTTATCTCCTTAGGGATTGAAATATTATTGTATCCAGAGATGTAGGTCCTTGCAGAACATGTACTAATTTCACTCCCTGTTGTCTCTGGTTCTGTACAGCAGTGATTTGATAGATTGTACAGGGTTTTCTCCGTATCTCCACCTGCTGCAGTTTGTTCTGTCTCACTCTTTGGAAACATATGTAAAACTTAATTGAATCATTAACTTTTCTTGCATCTTTTTTCTTAAATTTGTGGCTGGAATACATACAAATGAAGACAGAAAGCAGTCATACATTGCCTCCTACAAGTTCAGGTCTTTGCACTGCTGCCCTGGTCAGGCAGACCCACTTATAAGATAAATACATATTATGCAAGAATATCTCCCACTGCAAGAAAGACTGAAGTTGCTCCATTTTTCTCCATTTATCTACATTTTCAACTTTCTGTAGCGAAGACACAGCCAACCAGTATCAAAGTCTTTTCATTAACAAGAAGTAGCAGCAGCATTTGTCTCTTCCCCTGCCCAAAAACCCATCTGAACTTTCAATTTTCACATAATACTTTGCACCTACCTCCCAGCAAAATAAGTGGGAACTGCAAAACATCAGAGGCTCTGAAACATCAAGACCAACTCAGTATTTGGACTGGATGGCAAAACCAAGCAGAAATACACTATATGTAACCCAATAATTTTCAGGCAAGCTGCCAGCCTATGACTAACTTTCAACTATTGGCTGTTGGACCAGTAAATGTCAGATTAAAATTGCACTAACACTACTGAATCCTCACATTTTACTGGTTTGTTGTTCTTTTTTGGGGGGGGTTGTTTGTTTTTTTTGGTTTTTCTTTTGTTTTTCATTTGTTTTGGTTTGGGTTTTTGTTTGTTTGGTTGGTTTTTTACCATAGTCATTCCTATTGCAAATTGCATCCTAGGCTGCATCAAAAGAAGCGTGGCCAGCAGATCGAGAGAGGTGATTCTGCCACTCTGCTCTGCTCTGGTCAGACCTCACCTGGAATACTGCATCCAGCTCTGGAGCCCTCAGCACAGGA